>JAKSZP010004351.1:0-83863 GCA_022478985.1 Massospora cicadina
GGTTTTGTAGCTGACACGTGGATAGCAATTTAATTATGCTATTCCTTGTGAATATCAGTTGGAGTATTCCCGCAATTGAGCCAATATCCCTTTTCTGTCAGCTAGGTGTTCTGAGAACCTCGTGGATATTCCTTTTCTGTTAGTCATGCGTGACGAGAACCTCATGGTTACCACAAGTACCCCATATTACATGTTCTTCCTCATTTTTACCCTATAAATTTTCCTTCTCTCTACTAATAAAAACACCTTAGTACTGCAAATACTTTATTGTTTTCAAGTGGTGATTGTTTTCTTCAAAGTGAAGTTGTGAAGAAGTCTTTCCATCTAAGTGTCAACACCAGAGTGAGGCCAAAGTCACTTAAATCCTTTTATATTGCCAGAGTAGGGACGAAGCTACCCATTTATCTAAACTTAACTAGGCTAATTTTCTTCATACAATTAGCAAAATCGTGTTTACTCCCAGAACCATTAGTTAAGCGAACTTTTGCACCAGTAGAAACCCCGCGGTTTTTACACCCACTAAAATGCTGCAGAGATTGTGTAATGCCCCGACTACTTTACAACAAGCAATCTATGGGCTTTTAGGTGATCTAAAACTTTCTTGCATTTAAGTATACCTTGATAATAACACCATATTTCAAAGACGTTCACATCTCATATGGATCACCTAAGAGTAGTATTTAATTAACTCCAGAAAGCCTCACTAAAATTGAAACCATCAAAGTGTTATTTTAAAAAGAGATGGAGTTTCTTGGGATCAGGTAACAAAAAAGGAATTCAACTTCCTCCTGACAAGGTCGATTTGATTTAAAAGGTTTTCAGTCTGCTAGGGTAAGAGATATGCAAGTATTTCAAAGGATGGTAGGATATTACCAACTTTTTATCTATAGATTTGCTGAGTTATCAGAACCCTCTATACTTATTGCAAAAGAAGGAGTACCATAAAATGGAAACCTGAACAATAACAATCACACAATTCGCTTAGGACTTCCTTGTGCACTCAACTAATACTAATACATCCTTGGTTTGATTAGCCTTTTATATTGTTTACCAACGCCAGTGATGTCGTTTGGAGTAATCCTCGCTCAATATGTTGAAGATAAGGTAAAACATTCAAACGCCTACTACAGTAAGACTCTAAGTAAGGCGGAAAGGAATTATAGCATGACTTTTGGAAGTGCCTGGCTGTCCTGTTAGCTTTTAAACAGTTACACCCTACCTGTATGAAAATCATTTCATGTGGGCAATCATGCCTCATTATGGTGGCTACACCATATGAAGGACCATGAAGAATTGTTAGCACGCTGGTCCCTTCGCCTACAGAATTATAATTTCTTCCTTGAGCACTGTGCCAGAACTACCCATCAAAACGCATATGGTCTATCCAGGATACCTATCTTGTATGTGCTTACTTCTGAAGAGGATAGTATTTATGATCTTATCAACTGACTGCAAAGGTGGGCTCTTGAAAGTAAAGAAATACAGGATGAACTTGGTAGGAATACTAAAAACATTTAGATATGGTAAGGAGTGCTAGTTAAACTTATAAATGGTAAATAGATCCCAATACCCTTCCCTCTTCTCAAATGAAAAAATTGTGGAAGGACATAATGCTTCGGCCATGGTGCCATTAAGAAAACTTATGTATGGCTGAAGAATGGATACTATTGGGACAGGATGTTAGAAACCATACATAAAATCCTCAAAGTGTGCTCCATTTGATGAACCTGGATCAGCCTGGACCTATATCAACATCAAATTGTGACACCTTCAGGACCTTTCCACGTTGTTAGCATCGATGTAGTGGGGTCTTTACTGACAGGGCTACATGGCCATAAGTACATACCGTTGGTCATAGACCATTTTGCTAAATGGGTGGAAGACATTTCAGTGCCGGCTGCTACGGCTAAAGCCACGTCAATACCTTTTTCCAACACGTTTTCATCCAGCATGGGTGCTGTTAAGTAATTGACTGGACCTAATTGTCAGATAATTGATAGGGATATAATAAGGTTAGTCATTTAGAAACTTAATATGGATCATATCAGATTTTAGCAAATATGAACCAGGTATATTCTAAGCTTATGAAAAGCTTAGAATCCACGGCCTAGCAATTTCATTTTTTATATTTGACTATGATGACATGGGCTCGAGGGCTTTGTTGGTTAGGTTGAACTTAAATTTAAGTTTTGATTTAATGACTCAGGCACGTGGGCTTTGTTGGTCTATGTCAAAATTAGTTTTTTAATGTCAGTCGAGTTTTTGATCAAATTAATTACTAATTAGTGATACAAATTGCCTTGGTATGTGCTGCCATTTGCATGTGAAAATGAATCAGTTCAGCTATTTTGAAGGTATGACAAAACGCCATTTCAAGGATGATGATGGTGTTTACTCTGACTCTGAGGCTGAGCATGATGCCCTGAGTCGAAGTATTTGTAGATGTCATTACAAATTTTTTATGTGGCCAAGGGTCACTGAAAGTAAGGCGTCATAGGTAAGATGTGGTTAGCATCGAACCCTATAAATAGCCCTTGCATTTACACTAATAAAATATCCTTTCACTACTGGATTTGTTTATAATTTAATTTATAAACTTTTTGTTTAGTACGTTCATTTTTTATATTAGTCAATATTCACTTGGGATCAGTAAGATCAGGGCGGCGTGCCATCATCCAAGTGAAATGACAACATATACTATTGATGTGCCAACAATAAGCTTTAAATTAAATTCTAAATCACCATCCTATCTGTTGTCCTCATACAACAGACGCCCAAAACTCTGCCCCACGGACAAAGAAGGACCAGCCATCCATCTACAGCCCAAATATTCAACAAGTGGCACTCATGGCTGGGAATGCAGATGGTGATTGCGCTGAACAGGGAAGAAATCCCAATCAATTATTCAGAACCATTGCTGGCCCTAATGGGAACACTGAAATGACTGTGTCCCAGATTAATTGGGAAGAAGTACCCATCATTACCTATCCTGATGATCCCATTTCACCGGAAGAGCTGGAACGTCTTGAGCAGCAGTTGTTAAGAGGGTATCAATTAGGCCAAGGGCCCGCGGACAATAGTAGCAGCCCTTTTTACCGCCAATGACAGCAAGATGTGTTGTGGATGAGATATCTTGCTCATCATCAATTAAGTGTAGCTCAGATCTGAAACAATCTAATTGGGATAGAGAATATCGCCCAATAATTATGTGAATTTGTACATCCCACCTCTAGAAATTCTCAGATGACAATCGCCTGCCATCATGCAGCCATTACTGAGTTAGTGGACTTCTCTCGCAACTCCAGCCAGGCGGGCCAAATTCTAAATGAGCAAATTGTAAGCCAACTTCGCTGAGGTCCGTTCAAGTTTGGGGGCAAATCACAACTTAGCCACTTGGGCTAATGACAGGGTAGCAGTATTAGCATAAGAGCTAAACAACAGATTGCATCCTATCTTTGAAAATTTCTTAGAGGAAAGAGGAATCACCAAATATTAGGTCAGCAATATCACTCAGACTTCTATTAATGCTTCAGATTCTATGAGGCTTAATCACAAAGCCCAAGAGGCACAGTTAAACTATAACGATGAACTTTATGACCAGTATTGATGCCTGAGCGCCCAAATTTCGCAGATGAAGGACGAACACACCAGAAAAAATCAATTACTGGCAAACACAATTTGAGTACCAACGGGCAAAAAATGAAAAAATTGAGACTCTAATGATTGTCTTATTTTACAGATCTATAATCTAAATGACAATGTTAATGTTATCAATGAGTCAAACAATAATCTCCATGGAGAATTGAATCAGTGCAAGAAGGCCATAAAAGAGAAGAAGCAAGTGATTTCAACCTTGCAGCTACAAACTACTAGCCTGAATGAGGAAATTACGAAATTAAAATTATAAAACCGAAATTATGTCAATTGGGAAAATGAAATCAATGAGCGAATTTGAGCCCTAGATGACGGGCGTTGTCAGTGTGCTACAACCCACTTAACTGGAAATTCTTCCAAATATTATGAGGACGAAGCTTTAGAAATAGCTACTGAAATGGATGCTGGGCCATGTCAACAAATGCCTAGCAATATTATTGCTTTGGCCAACCCTAGCGCCTCAAACTGGGATACAATGCCCCAACACCCTAGTACGCCTGGCTCTAGTCAACCTAGAAATAATCGTGATAACCAGGAACGTGGAAGCAATAATTATAAACCAGCAAACCTGCAAGCCTTTGACAAGAATGGAAGTATTATCACATTTGTCAAACATTCTGAAATGGCCATGCATGGGGCCAGCAATCACAACAAAGCAGCCACCATGATTAACTGCTTGGATAAGTGGAGCATTGAGTTGATTATGCCTCACATTAACAAAAATCCATTATATATGCCAAAGTCAAGGAGGCTGTGCTTCATGAATTTGGAGGTCCAGAACTGATGTTGACCAGAAAATCCAAGTTTATGAATATTAGCTTTAAGAAAGATGAAGCAATTGACGAATTTATGGATTGATTCTATCGCAAAGCTCAGGTTCTCTTAGGTGCGTGGGCTATGGTCAATTTTGACGCCAAGATTACACTAGAGCATGCAGTAGAACCTTACCCTAATCTATCAAACACCCTATTGCCTGCTTTCACGCAAAACCTTGCAGCATCTGAATTGGTTGACTACTTGTGCAGATGCTCAAAAAATTATGGCCCTCCTTATACTGGTTACAAATTGGGAACCGCTGCCTTTGCTGGAAAGCCCTTTGAAACCAATAAGAAGATTGACAGTAATCCGCCCATAAGAAATGAGCAAAACTTGAATGCAAGAGCCCCACAGCCAGTGAGTGAAATTACTTGCTTTAATTGCCATCATAAAGGTCACTATGCTTCCCGATGCCATTAGTGAAATGTCAACGTAGTCCTTCCTGACACCATGCAAAAGGAGGGAAAAGAACAAGCACAATAGATGCGGGATGCTCTATTGTGCCTAAGACACTAGTCCTACCCAATCAATAAGAAAACAATGGCCATGGGGCCTTGTTAGATAATGAAATTGATTCTATTTTAGTATCAAACAAAGATTTCTTAAACATACATGCAGTAACTCGCTCCTAGAGTAAGGTTGTCAAACCTGAAGTCTCTGAGGTAGTCGCTAAACCCTATGTGCAGCAAATACTTGAGAATATTCCAGCTGATGGGCCGAGCAATGCAGCAGATACCTCAAGCCTGAAAGGGGTCAATATAGCAATACCCATTGACACATTCATCAATGAATGTCCTAGTATTGGGAATACTCTGAAACACTATTAACTCTTTGGACTCTTCCCATATTCATTTAATAAACTCTATTGATTCTTACTATTCTGAGTGCACTTACATGGATATCCTAGTCAACAAGGTTAAAGCTGTAGCTATAGTTGATAGAGGAGCACCTGTAAACACTGTTTCCATGAAACTGGTTAGGAAACTGAAAATAGCTCCAGATATTGACCATCATCAAGAATATGGGACCGCAGGCCTTAACAGCACTAAGAGTGAAGGTGCTTACAGCGCTTTGTCACTACGATTTGGAGCTTTGGTAGTAGCTGCACCTACTATAGTGCTTCCAAACGCCAATTATGACATAATAATTGGAACTAGTTTTTAAGGACCTATGGGATCTCATGTGATTTTAAAGAAAACATCTTGACGATATTGGGCCAATCAATTCCAATTTATTACTCACGCAACAATATGAAGCCTGCAAGCTGTCATAGGAATTTTATCAATATATCTTATGCCGATGGGATAATACCAGTAGGGTATATTCAGCGGGGGAATCAAAGCTGCCCTATGCCAACCGCCATAAACAAATATTGGGGAATACCTCTACATGTGAATAAGGATGCGACAATAGCTCCAGGCCATCAACTGGTTATGAGAACTGTGACTACGTTGGATATTCCAGAAGGACTGTTAAGGGAAGGTCATACCCCCGTGACATCATTCTCCAATGGAACCTAGTGTGGCGCCTGGAATACTTATACTGGGGCACAGAGAGATTGATGTCTTACTAGAAAATTTGACCAGCTGAAATATCAAGGTCAAGAAATTTCAAGTAGTTGCTTTTGTGCACCTACTTCCAAGGAATGAGTTAATATCAGCTGCCAAAGTTGGTGATTTATCTGAGTTCAGCTTACCAACCCAAGCCCTCGGGGCACATGCAGTAATACCCTAAGAATCATTCACCGGATTATTGGAACAACAGAAGGATGAAGCGCTAGAGTTGTTTGAACGATACTCCAAAATTTTTGCCAAAGATGACCAAGATTTAGGTTGTGCAAAAGGAGTTCAGCATTTCGTGGATACTGGGGATCATATGCCTATTAGAATGAGGCCAATTTGGCTCCCCAGAGCCAGTAACAGAACAGTTGGTGAAGAGTTGGACAAATTGCTGAAAAGTGGAATGATAGTGCCTTCCAAAAGCCTGTGGGCCAGCCCCATTTTAATCGTAAAGAAGAAAGATGGCAGCAATTTAGTTGTGATTGATTATCAATGCCTCAATGCCATTACAAAAAAGGATTCGTATCAATTGCCCAGAATTAATGATGCTCTGGACCGTCTGGGAGAGGCGAAGTACTTTAGCACAATGGACCTCATCTCCGGATATTGGCAAATTGAGTTGCCACCAGAGGAGCAGTAAAAGTGCGCGATGATTGCTTCTCAAGGGCTTTTTCAACTGACACGCATGCCCCAGGGGCTGTGTAACGCTCCAGAACCCTTTCAGTGTGCAATGGACACAATTTTGGGGGACCTTAAATTGTCCTGCATTCTGGTGTACCTGGATGACATCAATGTCTTTTTGCAAACATTTTCTGAACATCTGGAGTACCTCAAGCAAGTGCTCGAACGTCTGCTGAAGGCCAATCTGAAGATAAAACCTAAAAAATGCCAGATCTTTAAAGAACAATTGGAATACCTTGGGTTCGTCATTGATTCCAAGGGCTTGTGGCCTCAGCCTCAAAAGGTGGAGGCGATTAACAAAATGCAATCTCTAATGAGTATGAGAGATATCCAAGTGTTCTTAGGCGTGGTAGGATACTATCAAAGATTTGTGGAAGGGTTTGCGAAGATTGCCAAGCCTCTATTCCACTTGCTACAAGGAGGAGTTCATTTTTGCTGGGCAGAGGAATGCCAACAAGCCTTCGAGGCTTTGAAAAACAAAATGAGCTCAGCGCCTATCCTCTGATATCCTGATTTCAGCAAGCCTTTTATCATACAAACTGACGCCTCATTGACTGTGATTGGTGGTGTGCTATCACAGATTGGGGATGATGGCGAGGAGCATCCGGTCACTTATTGCAGCAGGATTCTGAATAAGCATGAGCATAATTATATGGTGACCAAAAGAGAATGCCTGGCTGTCATCTATGCTTGTAAACAATTTCGGGTTTACATTCATGGCACCAAATTCAAGTAGTAATAGATCACAGCTCATTACAATGGCTCCACAATCTCAAGGAACCTGAAGGATGGTTAGCCCGCTGGGCTCTGAAATTACAAGCGTACAATTGTGAAATTATTCATAGAGCTGGAGCAGCCCATCAAAATGCAGATGGACTATTGCGACTTCCTATTGTAGCTGTCTTGAGAAATTTGGCTGATGAGCTTCATGAAAAAATGATTAACCAAACATATGGAGATGAACCACCTGAAGTTCAAAAGGCGATCAAGAAATCATTAATTGACACCAAAAATCAAAATGGAATTCTATACAAACTTAAGCCCAATGGACAACGTCAAATCTTCCTAAAACCTTCTGACTGAATGGAGATTATTACACAAGCACACAAGGCTGTCAGATATGGGGAAATGACTAAGACGCTAGAACTAATTTGAGTCAGTTATTATTGAAATTCCATGTGATTTGATATCTAAGACGTGCTCAAGAAATTTCATTCATGCCAAATCACAAAACCTATGAAGTTGGATGTGAAATATTGGTTGATCAAACCTGACTGGGCCTGGCATACCATGTTGATTGATGTAATTGGCCCTTTGCCTGAGAGTAGCCTAAGCAACAAATACATAATTGTTGCTATCAACCATCTAACAAAATGGGTGAAAGTGAAAGCACTTTGAGACGTCGGGGCCCTAACTACTGCCAAGTTCATTATGGATAATATTATCTATAAGCACGGATGCCCCAGAAGATATTGACAGACAATGGCATGAATTTTACTGCCCAAATGATACAATGGCTAAATGAGTTGATGTCTATCAAAGGAGTGTTGTCAACACCATACCATCCTGAGACTAAAGGTATGGTAGAGCGAGTGAATGACACTTTAGTCGGCATTTTATTTGAAAATGCAGCCTTGGCGCCTTTGCAATGGGCAACTTCAATTAGTGTGACCGTGTTTGTGTACAATATCAGACACCACAGCAGCACAGGCCACTCTCCGTTTTGACTTTTGTATGGTAGACAGCCTGCTCTACCTCCATTATTATACTCTGTACTCAGTTCACCCGACACAATTAACCCAAATAACTATGTCAAGCAACTGATGAAGACCCTAATCAAGTTGCAATTGGAAGCTTATCAAAATGCAATTAGTCAAAAAACTATTCAGAAGAGCTATGATGACGCCAAACGGGCTACAGTGAATAAGTTTAATGAAGGAGGTTTAGTAGTATATTGTGACACTCATAGTGCAGGCCGCGCACACAAACTAGCCTCACTCTGGAAGGGTCCATTTATCATTTTGGAGAAATCATCTGAAGATGTATATACCATTAAGGATCAAGGCGGCTGGGTTGTGAATCGAGTACACGTTAAGTTCCTTCGTCCATATCATAAAGAATAATAATATAAAAAATATATATATATATATAAAATAAAAAATAATAAAATAATAAAAAGTAAAAAAAAAAAAAATAATTGCAAGCCATAGAGTTTATTTTGTTGATGCCTCAATGGCATTAAAACTAGGTTTCCCCTCTTTGGTAGGGGGAGGAGAGCGCAATGGAACTGGAGAGAGGCGAATTTCATACAAATCCTGACTATCTAGACCCTGGCGGAGATGTGCCAAACCCAAGAAAGCTCAGCACCAGGCACGCTGGCCCTGTCAGCTTAGGAAAGGCCATTGAACTAAAGGGAAAGTCCATTGGTAGGGACTTCAGAATAGGCAGGAGAGATTTGACTCTGGAGTAAATGCTGCTGAAAGGAAGACACAATTGGCAAGAAGACTCTCAAGGCAAGGGTAAATGGAGGGGAGGAACTCCTTCACATGAAACATTTGGGAATGGGCCTCATCTAATACCCTGCGCATGTCAGGCATGGTATTGGTGGGGAGTGACAAAGGAGGGAAGTGAATGCACGCACCTAAAAGAGCCATCTGGGGGACAAACTTCTTGGGAAGCCCCTTAGCCAAGCTCTTACAAAGGGCTCAGTATAGCACCAGGATGCACCAATCCTTCAAAACCTGAGTCTTGAGGCCCAACGTGACGTGAAAATTGGTATGAACCAAAGTGGGTTCACACCAAATCCTAGCAACAGAGTTAGCAAAAATAAGGGCCTGGTTGGCCTCAAAGATATCATAAGTGGCAACCTCAGGACCAGTTGCAAGTGCGGATGACAAGTAGGTGTTCATGAGCTCTGACATCAAGTCAAGCTCAAGACCCAATGAAGCCACACTGCCCACGTGAAGAGACAAAGCAAGACTTTTATAAGGGAAGATGTTAAAAAGTACAATTAAGAAGTCCAGAATAAGATCCCCATTTGAAGCGAATTGATCTCAGATCAGGGTTTCTTTGGACTGAACAGCTTCTGAAGGCTGAAGAGATACTAAATATGTCAAAAGGGGATCCCGCTTGACCCATTGTGATGTTTGACTAACTGCACCTGAAGCCACGGAGGCTTGTTTGGGTTGATCAATTGGTGCTATTGCAATGGGTTGTGAAACTGAACTTTCAAGTATTGTTGAAGCATAGCTGGTTGACCCAGCTTGAGGAACCATGGGCAACACGCCCAAGTTGACAATAACTCGCCGCATGGACTTGCTTAGCCTTAGGAAGGCTCATTGGTCCAAGGCAGAAAGGCTATTGAGATAACGCTCATACTTGGAGGAGCGCGAAAAGCCAGACATTGTGAACTGAGAAGAAGGGTACCCGCCGCTTATATCCAGTCAAGGTGGGGGAAGTGTTGAGTAATTGACTGGACCTAATTGTCAGATATTTGATAGGGACATAATAAGGTTAGCTGTTTAGAAACTTATTATGGATCATATCAGATATTAGCGATTATGGACCAGGTATATTCTAAGCTTATGCAAAGATTAGAATCCGCGGCCTAGCAATTTCACTTAATTATATTCAACTATGATGACATGGGCTCGAGGGCTTTGTTGGTTAGGTTGAACTTAAATTTAAGTTTTGATTTAATGACTCAGGCACGTGGGCTTTGTTGGTCTATGTCAAAATTAGTTTTTAATGTCAGTCAAGTTTTTGATTGAATTAATTACTAATTAGTGATATGAATTGCCTTGGTATGTGCTGCCAATTGCACGTGAAAGTGAATTGGTTCAGCTATTTTGAAGGTGTTGACAAAACGCCATTTCAAGGATGATGATGGTGTTTACTCTGACTCTGAGGCTGAGCATGATGCCCTGAGTTGAAGTATTTGTAGATGTCATTAAAAACTTTTTACGTGGCCAAGGGTCACTGAAAGTAAGGCGTCATGGGTAAGATGTAGTTAACATCGAACCCTATAAATAACTCTTGCATTTATACTAATAAAATATCCTTTCACTACTGGATTTGTTTATAATTTAATTTATAAACCTTTTTGTTTAGTATGTTCATTTTTTATATTAGTCAATTTTCATTTGGGATCAGTAAGAACAGGGCGGCGTGCCATCATCCAAGTGAAATGACAACATATACTATTGATGTGCCAACAATAAGCTTTAAGTTAAATTCTAAATCACCATCCTATCTGTTGTCCTCATACAACAGTTGCCCAAAACTCTGCCCCACGGACAAAGAAGGACCAGCCATCCATCTACAGCCCAAATACTCAACAGGTGCCCACAAGTTTTATCATCAGATAATGGTCTCAATTTCACATCAATGGTAATCCAGGAGCTGACTTCGCTTTTTAATAATAGTTATCATTTTGTTAGTCTTTATAATCCTTCATCCAATGGAGTTGTTGATCGTGTTAATGGGACTTTGATTTCTATCCTGCGAAAACATGGCAACTTCAAATCCTCGTTGGAGCCATTACCTTCCTAGCGCATTGATGGCTTACAGAATAAGGTATCGCCAAAGATTTAAGATGTCTCCCTTCTAGGCTTTATATTGAAGAGAACCCATATTGCCAGTATTGAACAGCTGTTATAGACAACATTTTGCCAGATACCGCTGAATTAACCATGAGAGCTCTAGTTGATGAGATAATTTGATTACAGGCTCTTGCTATGAAAGATGTAAATATCCACTTCTTCTATATAACCAATTAATCTAATGCCTGATTACCTGCATTACCAATATTTCAATTAGTAGATCTTGTTATGTTATATTATCATTGGCCAGGAGTTTGGCCTAACAAGCTCTGTATCAATTGGTGTTATAACCATGGAGATTGAACCCTCAATTGAGTTCCAAATGATAAGATTAGGATTTGATTCCTCATACTGAATGTACTTGCTTCAGCTCCCTTTGTTCTCTTGCACATGTTTCTTGTATGTGCGTTGTTCTATTTGATGATATGATATTATGGGCAATAGTAGTATGAAGGCTACTCTTCTAGTTGAGCTTAGCCAGAATAATGATTAGGCCTAACGTCAACCTGGTCCTTGTCCTACTATTGATCTCTTCTGAAATGGTGGACTTCTTACATATTCCATCTGATAAATTAACATAAGGTAAGGTTCAGAGGTTATTCTTCCTTCTCATCATGCAGAGTCCATGGAGATAGAAATAATTTATATAAAGAATCCTCTGGTACTTCCTCCTCTAATCACATGAGCAAACATTCTGATTATAAAGTTTTAATCTGCAAATATTTTTCTATCTAATTATCTGCCCTATTGGAAAGTCAAGTAACTTATAGGTTTCAGTGCATAACTCTTTGGTCAACACTCAATTATGAAAAGAGGCCATCGCCAATGTATTACCCTTTTAAATTCATGCAAAACTATGATCTTCTTCATTAATATACTCAGGATCTCTCCCTACTTGACTATGACCTCTTCTGAGTTGAAACAAGAATGTGTCCCAACGCCTTCACTCATAAACCATTGAATTTAACCTTATCTGGTAACATTCTATCTAGGTAATGGGACTCATACCTTAAATAGCAAAATCTCATTTTAGTAAAATTTAACCTAAAAGTCGTTCTATTACAGATGGCATTACTCGCCAGCAACTATTAAACCACTATGTTGAATGGAAACTAAACCTGACTGACTCCTACAAGTCAATTGAGTTATTAATAATTAAATTAACTCCCTAATAGCTTGCTTATTAATGGGGATCATCCCAAACAAAACGCTCATCAATCCGTCAGATCACAATCCAGCAGATTTATAATATTTTCTGGTTTGTTTCCACAAACAATAGTCATCATATAATTAATCAATAACTTCAACATCCACTATTGGGATGGATCTCCTAGTGGACCAACAGAATTATTGTAATTGATGAATCTGGGTAATTTAGAAAAGTTCTAACAAATCCCCCGCTTGACCATATTACCCAGCAATGAAGATTTCTTGGGGGCATACGCTGCATAGATTCTGACTGAGTCCGCCAGCATGGTTAAATTTGGAGTGCTTGTGGTTCATCTTCATTACTTGCTTAATGCGCTTTAGCTTAGTCCTTCTTCTTTGCAGATTTTGTTCCATGTGCTCCTCGTAGCCCCCTCCACAAAGTGTAGTTCCCATGGCCACATGCCATGCCAGTCTAATGTGGGTGTTTAAACTGATAAAAAGTCTGGAAAACCTGTTTTCACCCAGGTCAGTATTGTATGACACCTCTTGATTTGAAGAATATTCTTAGATGGCTTCTCCAATTCCTTGTTCCATGTATACCCCCAGGCTGGACTTTATTTCTTTTAAAGACTACTCCCAGCATATCCAGTTTTAACCTGTCCTGATTCTACCAAGGTGTCATAGCTTTCAGTGCCTCAGGACTACTTGCGTCATACCCAGTTTCAACCCAAGTTGGTCCTAGTGATAACATAAGGGCACATCATCAGTTGCTTTTTTATAATAATAATTAGATTTCAAATTTTGTTATAACTTTTTATATTTTATATTTTTTATTTTTATATATTTCTTTATGATTCTTTATCTCATATTATTTTTGCAATTTTTTTCCATGTGTTATTTTTGCAATTAGACTTAACCTGTAATTAGGTTTAGAGGTCCATCTTTTTATTTTACCTACTCTGGTTCAGACGTTCATTTTTTTGAACTTAACCAGCTATTGTGGTTCAGAGAACTATTTCTTAAGACTTAACCATCTAGCATGGTTTAGTAGCTCCCCCTGTGACTTGACCAACACTAGGGCTTGACATATCTTTTCCTATGTTCATTAGTCTATTAGAAACATCGTAATTATTCCCCCTCAGAACCATTATATAAGTTAATTTGTATTGACCTGGTTCACTACATGACCATCCGTATTTTCTTAATCATGTAGCCATCAGTTGCTGTCTTGGTAATTACTTCAAATGGACCAGAACTTAAAGCGTCCAATTTATTTCTCTATTTAAACCCATGGGTATTTCAATAGCTTATACTCTTCACATGGTGCTCCTGTATTTCTTGTTAATTCTTGTCATCCATTGACTTTGCTTTGATCCTTTTCCTTAAGATCATATCTTAAGCTTGAAATTTCAGTTTGATCATTATATTGCCAGTCAGTTCAGGTGTTGATTGTACTCATCACCACTGCTGGCTCTAATGCAGAATATGAGATTGTTTGAAAGGCTGTCCTTCACCATAAAGTAATCTAAACGCATTTTTCCTGTCACCATGTGATGACTTATATTGTAGGATAAGGTAACTGAACTTAGGTAAGTTGTAGAGCATGAGTTTGCGCCAATATGTGACAAAGCAGTTAGGAAATACAAGCCATGTCATCAACACATGACTGACAATGGAGCAGAGAACCACCTCTGAACCTACACGCCATTACCATAGTTTACAACATATTTGTGGACTAAGGTTCCAGCAATGCTGCATGCATACAGAAAAGTCTGGGTCCATGACAAAAACTTGAACAAATTAATGCTTGGCCTAGCTCACCATTTGAGCTCATCGTTCTGGTTGATTTAATTATTTTTTCCTTTGCAATTAAACTTTAAACTGTTTTTTAGGCAAGCAGGAATACTGAAATCTTTATTATGATTTTACCTAGAAAACAAAACTGTATTTTCAGTTGTCATTTTCTCATTTTAAAGCATTTGCAATCGTTTAAATATTTAAAATACTAAATTAGGCTTTTGAGTGACATCTAAATCATCGCTTGTGAAAGCCCTGAATCCCCAAATTATGAAAATTTGGAGGATTTGAGACACCAGTCATTCAATATGCCAGATCAGTCCTCGTTCATGAATATCAAAATTCTTACCTACATTTTTATCTCAAACTTTTCTTTTGACTGCTCTGACCCTTCAAACTTGACCACAGAATTTTCAAGTAAATCCAAAACTACAATTTCTGTCTCAAATTGTTTTTCTGACTTCTCCAACCCTTCAAACTCGACCTATAAATTTTTAAGCAAATATGAAACTATATTTATGAGGTCACTGTGTGGATCAGGCTGGCCCCAAACCGTCACATAAGCCCACCAAGTAGTAGTTTTCCACGCAACCAATTTTCTTATCATTGTGGCTAATGTTCCATTAACTATTTTCACCTTTTGTTTGTTTCTGTCTGTATGGAATTGATACTACTCCTATTATCCTCATCAATTCAATGAGCCTCAGATTACATAAGAGGTAAAATTGGTTCCATTATCACTCAAGATCTCTTAAGGGCATCCATGCCTATAGACCACTTGATCCAAAATAAACTTTGATGTGCTCACAGCATCCCCTTTGTTCAGGACTTTGGTTCTGATCCATCAAATAGATGGTCTATGGCCACTACGATATACTTTGCATCTCCAGTGCTGAAACTCAGTGGTCTCATAATGTCTATTGAAATAATTTAGTAAGCGAATCTAGGGAGTGCTAGTCTGTATTCTATTACATTTTTATGAAGTTTTTAGAGTTGGAATTCCACGCAATAGGCCAGGTAGTTGGCGACATCATAATTGATCAATTACCAGTAGTTTACTGGCAAATATGGTCCATGATCTTCCTTAGGCCCCATGGCCAGTGACTTTGTGTGCTGCTCAGATTATTTCCGCTCATTCTGTAGGCTTTGGGTATAAAAATCGTTTTCTGTCAAACATTTTGAATAGTTGTCCATTTCTTATCTTGGTGTTATTCATTACTTTCTTACGATCACCTTGAATTTCTCAGGGTTCATCCCCACCAACCTTTAATCATCTTTTGAATTATTCATTTGTTTGACGATGGACAAAATGTACTGCAGGCAATCATGATAATCTGTCAGATTTTTAAAGTGCTTCTCCGTCCAGGTTTATTATCTCAAAACTCATAGGCTTGTAATTTTAGTAACCTCATTAGGCCAGTCACCCCTATGTTTCTTTAGGTTATGAAACCAGCTCATGGACAATTGGTCTCTCATTTCTTTGGAGTGCAATCCTTGGATGTACACTTGGAATTGCTTTCACACTAGATCATTCAAGGCATTTGAGTTCCATCACAGCATAATTCTTCTCTACTGGCGTAAGTGTTAAGCTCTCATAGGCCACTAGATGTTAGTCCCTGTCCTCATCCACTCAGTAAAAATGGCTTTAATGATCATCACCGATGCATAGGTTTTGATGATAATTGCTAACCAAAATTTTGGTACTTCAAGACTTGTTTGGTCACTAGATATTGGCGTGTTTTCAAATGACTCTTGGGCTTCTTTGTTCCACACAAGTTCTTTTTAGGATTCTTTATTAAGTGGAATAAAGGCACCGTGATTTTTGCAAAATTATTTATGAATTGGCAATAGTAGTTAACCATCCTAAAGAATATTTGGATAACATGAAAGCTCTTCAGGATTAACATCTGTTTGATTGCCTTACACTTCTGCTTCTGGGGTTGCAGCCCTCAGAAGTTGATAACAAACCATGAGTTCTCAAGCTTTTTCTTGAAGAAATGTCATTTCATTTGCTTGATCTTTTAAGTTCATTGTCACCAGACGTTTGGCACTTCTAAGTGCTTTAAATGGTATGTGAATGTCCTGCTGAATACATTTATATTGTCCTGATATATTAAGACACAGGATAGCTTCAGATCACCGAGGATAGAGCCCATTTCTCTTTGGAAGGTGGCCAGCGCGTTACAAAATTCATGGGGCACACAGGTAGGCCAATAGAGTCCCAGTGCGGTAATGATTGTACAGTTTTTCTTATCTTCTTTTGCAAATTTATTTGCCAACACCCCAAAATTAAGTCCATCTAAAAAAGTATTTGGCGTTCCTTAGGCGATTGAGTATACTGTCAATCCTTGTCAGTGGATGAAATCCTTCTTAATGATTTTGTACAGTTAGCAATAATCAATCACCACTGAATTTTGTACATACTTATTTTTTACTAAAATTGGACTCGCCCATGGTAATGACAATGGGACAAAGAGCCTATGCTTAACAAGCTCGCTGATTTCTTCATTGACTACAGATTCAGAATCTCTAGACCATCGATTAGGTCATATTCATATCAGCAAATAATCCCCTGTGTTAACCTTGTGGATCACATTCTTTGCACATCCCAGGTCATAAATCTTGGGCAAGTATCTCCCATACTTCTCAAAATAGTTGGAATACTTCTTCTTGCGGTTTTTCTATCAATTCAGCCAGCTGCTCTCAATATAATAAGACATTGATTCTTTTAGTATCTTCCACCAGGAATCCCATTTTGTTAGCATTCCAAAATTATAAAATCAGCTGATCTCTGGTGTCAGAATTAAATGAAGAAATGAGGCAACTTAATTTTTTGAATTTTTCAACAGTTTCATAATTATATTTTACAGCAGCTCGTTTATTTCCCTGTTTCTGGCTGCATTTCCCTGGTGCAAGTCATGATTCACTTTTTGTTTTTTCCATAGTCCAATGACTTCCTCAAATAGTTGCTCTGGAATGTCGAATGTTAACCCTGTGTTAGTGATTATTTGAATCCCAGGCATCTGAGTGTGCATTGTTTTTGTTCTCAAGGGATCCCACTATTTTCAAGGATCACCTTATTCATTTCTCTCCATTTTCACCCAACCAACTTATATTGGATGATAATGATGATGCCATAGTTGTAATTTAAATTTATAAATTTGTTTTTCTTAGTAAGTGGCGACTCTTTTTCCTGCTGATATATCAAATACAGGGTCTGCCCTGAAAATGATCAGGGTACTCTCCTCAAAATTACATTTCACTTCATATTCCATAGGAATTTCATCCTAATCATGTTATTGTAATTCTCGCTTGGCAACACAATGGTGTGAGCTGAAACCACTAATGACAAACTGTAGTGGCAGCGCACTGTACACTCCACAGGATAAAGTCAAATATACTCCAGCTGTTCCATATTCCTTAAAGTTTTCTAGGGATGTAAAATTTTTATTTGTTTCACCAGTTTGGTAAGAAAGAATTTTTTCATGAGCGCTCCACTGTCAATGATTGCCCTCACTCTCACTCAGAATGATAAAATCCAAAGAGGTGCAACCAAAATGATGTAACAGTGTATTTACTGAGTTATTTGTGAAAGTATTTGCCTTATTAAGAGAAATAATTATTTGTGCTGAAAGATCAGGTAAAGATTCCTTGATAGCACTAACTGGAATGGAAACGTTTTACTCATCTAATTTCTTCTTGAGTAAATCCTCCTGGTTCTCAGAAGATTGAATCTTGTCCGCTAGCTGCCAAGTATAGTTCAACCCACTTCCTTCATGATTTTAGGATCAATACCCTTTGTTTTGGCTCAAGTGATAGCATTTACATCCAAGATAACAGCCCAATATAGTGGATCGTTGCTTCATCGTCTATGAAGAGATCTTAAATGTCTATATCTCATTAAAAATATCAGGAGGAACTTGTTTAATCACGGTGCCAGATTGTCTCATCTCTAGACCATGTGACCTTTTCCCGACTCCTGACAGTTTTCCTTCTCTTTCACCTGGACTAAGATGACCTGAATCTTGGGCTTCATGCCCCAACATTAGGATGCTATATGTTCAGATTTACAGCACTGGTGAGAGTGGATTAGCATATTGTCTGCTTGATTTCATACTAAAGGCTTATTCCCTGATACATCTCAATTTGATTTTTATTTAATCATCTCAGCGAATTACACAGTGTTTTAAGCTCAAGTATGCATAACTTTGAAAGCTCAATTTAGGGCTTTAAAAGTGGCTCCTAACATCTATAAATATACCACATTTGAGATGTGGTTATTTGTATTGCTAATGCTGAAGCCATAGTTCTGTGCAAATCACTATAGGGCTGTAACGCCACTGCATCACAATTTGGGTGTCAAAATCCATTGACACTTTAGCACCTTCACGATCTTTGACTCTTGGTAGAATCAGTATGTATAAGCTACTAGGTTTTCATCTTTTTGCAACTGGATCCCATAAATTCTTACTTGAAGTTAGACATCCTTTTGGGGCTTCCAAATTCTAACATAATGGCTTCTTTGGCCTCCTGGTAAGACCAGCTGTCCCCGTTTGATGGGGTAACACAAGATTATGACAATCTTTGTTCAGGCAGTTCATGACGATCACTGCTTTCTGTCAGTCACTGAAAGTGAACTTTGTCATCTCAAATAGTCAGAAAACGCAGGGGAGTTATCCCAACGGAATGTGGGTAATTTTATTGTGCTTTGAAATTCTTATGTAACTCCACTAACAGGTGTATCCTGTCCAACGAAACTATTGACCATTGGAGTAATTTCAGGTCTCATTTCAAAATTGCTCCAAATGACTCAAGCATGTTTCTAAGTGGTTTATTCTTTCTGACTGGAGTGACAGGCATCTCATTTTTGGCTACTTCTTCCTACATTTGTGCACAGTCACATTTATGTTCCTCCAGTTCTTCTATATGCTTCAATTGTCGCACTTTTTCCTAATTAAGTGGCAAATTTGTTCTCAGCTTGCCTCTCACTTAGTCTTCTGAAAGAGTATTTCTTTGATGAGTTCACTCACTGTTGGGATTTTTGCCCATATTCCCAGCCTGCTAGATTACCTGGAATTGCTAGGGGAAAATTCCCTAAGGCTAAGTGAATTGGAAATTTGTTGGCCCAAGTTTTGGAGTAACTACATTCAGGGATTTTTGGGATATTCGCCTGGTTGTATCCATCAGGGATTAATCCAGGTGAATAAATAAGATCTCATCAGGTGGAGTTGACGAGGTAGGGGCATCTGATAGTGATTAACTATCAGGTGTACCAATTGGGATTTGTCAGGTTTCATCACTGACTGATTGGGAATGAATAGAAAGTTGCGAGGTGAGTGATGCCACCTGCAATTAGCAAATTAATTGGTTGGTGCGTGACCTGCCATAATGGATAATAAGTCTCATTACCTAAGCAGGTCAGTAGCCAGATATGGTTGGTTTGCTTGGATCGATAGGAAAACGTTAGGGACACGTTTTCTGACTCTTTTCATTTAGGTCTTTATAATGTCCAACAATGGAATACTAGCTAGGACGGGGAAGACCATCACTGCTGAGACGAGGATGGGTGATTCAACAGCAACGGCTGCCATTTCATTAAAGAGGTGTCAACTGAGGGTTAGACAGCTGAATTCACCAATATAATTTCCCTAGAGTTCACCATAATAAAAAGGAGTAATTATGATAACATAGTTATATAGTTATATAGTTTAGAGTTATTCATTTGGGATATAGTCTAAAGAGTAAACTTTCATCAGCTTCAATTGTGCTGTTTTGTCTCAGGGAGATTATTGCTGTGTGCAATAATTGTAAGACTCTTAGTGAAAATAGTGAAGATCCTAGTGGGGATCTAGAGAAGAAGGAGACCCAATTGGGTATAGCTGCCAACTGTGTGTTGGACCAAAGAGACTGTCACCAGGGTATCTCAGTGAAGATTAGGTCATACAGAACAAGGGAACAAATCTCTACGAGTATGACATCACAAGTTACTAATTGGAAATATTGGACAAGCGTTGGGCCAGAATATAAGAATTCATACTCACCTACAGATAATAGTCATCATACTATTATCAAACGATATTCTACTTTACAACGTGATGAAGTGCACGAGGAAACCAAACCTGTGAAGTGAAAAGGTTACTAGGGTTGCAAACCAGTAGTAACCCAAACTAATAAATTTTTACACCATCAAGCGCTTTAAAGATTTGAATTTTTCAATGAGTTGTTGTTGACTTTTCTCACTTGGTCGGCCTCTTCCTCAGCCTTAATCACCCGTTTTCCAATGCAGTGAAGTCAACTTATGACGCCGATTTAAGCATGTTCTTGTTGACAGTTTCAAGTTCTGGCAAGAGCTTGCATTGCTCATTCTTATAAGGCATATCAATTTAATATTCTTATCAAATTTGGCTAAACTCAACTAGCCCTGTAGTGAGCACCCAAAGTTAAACCTTTTGAGGATCTTGAACCTTTGATTGAGTTCAAAATGACAATGTTTTTGGATTTGAGTCGACGTTCTAAATATACTCTCTTAAGCTCCATTTGTTCTCTTGCACAGGTTTCTTGTAATTTGTTTTCTTTGATTTGATAACTTAATATAATGGGCAATAGTAGTATGAAGACTACTATTCTAGTTGAGCTGATAGCCAGAATAATGATTAGGTCAAAATAGCCACTTAATACTTGTCCTTTATTGATTACTTCTGAATTGGTAGGGACTTCGTCCCTATTCCTCTTGATAAAACTTAACCTAGGGTAAGGTTTAGAGGTTCTTTTTCCTTATTGTCATGCAAAGCCTGTGAAGATGTAAATATTTTAGAAAAAGATCTTCTGGTCCTTAATTCTTTAATCACATGATCAAATAGTCTAATTATAAATTAATTAATCTGTAAATAATTTTCTATCTAATTACCTTTTTTATAATAAAGTATTTATGATTTTATAAGAAATTCAGTGCACAAATCTTCAGTTAGCACCCCAATTGGGAATAGCGGCCATCACCAGTGTTTTATCCTCCAGGGTTGCGCATAACGATGAGCTTCCTCATTAAATTTACCAGGTTCTCTTCCTACTCAACTACAAAATCTGAGATTAAATAATAATATTTCCCAACATTTTTGTTAAACTCCCATCAAATTTACCTCTATCTGGTAACAGCCTGCTTAGGTAATGGGACTATTAACCTTAAATAGCAGATTGCATTACAGGAAAGGTTAACTTATAACTTATCTATGATATGTGCCATTGCTTGCCAGTGACTCATAAACACCTTATTTTACTTAGCAACTAAACCTGATTGACTCCTACAAGTCAATTAAGTTAATGATAATCAAATTGACCCTTAATCACTTGCTTATTGTCAGGGATGATCCCTGACAACCACTCATTAATCTGTAAGATTGTAATCCATTAAATTAAGAGATGTTTGCTGAAATCCTTATCCAAACAATACTTATTGTATAAGTAATTGATAACTTTGACATCCACTAGCATGATTGAACTCCTATTGGACCAGCATGTTAATTGAAATTGAACAAACTGGAAGATGTGGGCTAACTTTTGAACACTTAATCTGGTCCATTACAGATATTTCATAAAGTTCACTCTGAATATTCCATCACCAAATTTGCTCATCGATCTGTAGTCAATTGAGTTTATGCTCAATTTACAGGCCCTATGTCCCTATTTGACAGGATCTTGAGGGGACATTGTCAGACATTGGGATGATATTTGAGATGAAATTGACTCTAATTCCAAGATGGTTCCCTCAGTGGTATATCAATTGATATAGGATTCTTCTATAAATCTGATCTTAATTTGTCATAATACTCAGATACCCCCAAACTGACAGCTTTCAATGTAAATGGACAACTTCTAATATCCTCATGAAAAACCTTGATTAGCATCATGGCAGTGGTTGATAAAAGATCCTGTATGAAGAGAGCTTGGAAGTCAAATTTTTAACAATCTCAAATACTATAAAAATATAAAGTTTCAGCTAAAATAACAACACTTATTTAGTTACATGATCATTTTGATATTAGTTTAGAGATCTTCAACAAATACTTAATAAAGAATATAAAACTCCTAAAATTACAACTCCAACAAACTATATTTTTGATTCCACATCCAGTTGACTATTTTTGTGCCTTAAGTTATATCAAACTAAGCAGTTGACTATCTTCTCATGTCCTAAGAGGTATGAATTTCCAATTTATATAGTTTGATGAATTAACAAAAGAACCAACCTAAAGTATTTTTTAAAAATCAAGATTTTAAATTATCACCACTTTTTCAAAAGTACCTTTCAACCTACATAAACTAACAAGGCCACCTTATACATAGATGGTATTGAAGTCTAAAAAATACTATAGACTCCATATATTGTTAAAGCTTTTTTTATACCTAACATAGAATATGAGATAATAAAATTAAAACATTATAAGATGCTCAATTCAAATATTTTAAGTTTTTTTGTAAATGTTGACTTAAATAATTAACCAGTTTTAGGGATGAAAATCTTAATTAAGTGTAACAGTTTAATTAGATAACAACAAACTGATTTCTTAAATATAGGATGATTAGAAAGAGAACTTAACAAACAGGATAGTAAGGTAATACTTATTAATAAGGTTTACTATTAAAAAAACAAGCAAGATTTTAAGGATAATTACAAAAGATATTTTTAAATCTATTTGTTAACCTAAGATTTATATTCACCTCTTAGCCACTCAAAGTCCTTTTATAAGCTTATTTACAGTTAAATAATGGGTTTAACAGGCACAAACAGCGCTGAGACCAACACATGACAAGGAACTTTAGCATATTATCAACTCATGACTTTTAAATCAAAGCTTTATATAAAAGTATCAATAAAATATTTCAAATCATTATATGGTCTGATTATTACATTTTTAATTGTCATTACCTGAAAATAAAAATAAAAAGGGTGCCAATGGAGCACTAAAATGTAAGATTTCTAAAGTTATCAAACACTGCAATATAAAAAAAAATAACTATTTAGGTGCAAACACTAGAGCTCCAATGATGCACTTTCCTTAAACTCATGGATATTTTAGTAATGAAAACTTCCTAACGGCAGCTGCAATATCAATCAACACTACCATAGAGGCCTAAAATTCCAATATCTAGCCATAGTATGCATCCTGGGAGTTTTTAATTTTCATTTAAGTTTTTAATTTCAATAGATGAAAATGGATGCTGCATGTAAGAGGGCGACGCCAAGAGTCATTTAATCAAAGTAAATAGATGAAAAGCGTCAGAAGCAAAATAATTTGAAAATTTGTAGCTTTTTTAAAGTGGGGATTAATTTATGGACTTGATCCTTTAAAGTTTTACAATATTTTTGGAATGGTCCCCTAGAGTAATCAAAGAATGAAAGTCTCAACATTGCATGACATATTAAAATTTCCAAGTGCCCATCACTTTTTAGTCAATATTTAATGAACTTTATATATTCTCAATTACTTCTTACTATTTCATTGTTTTTTGGTATATTCATGTTGTAGCCTTAGGCCTTTGGGCCTTGATTTATAAAAACCAAGACAATGAAACTAAACTCATTAAAGAAATTTACTTTACAATATATAACTTACAATATATGTTATAAAATATATAGGTAGCTAAATTCTGATTATACTTAAAAAATATTGAAGTTATAGGCTTCAAAACTTTAACTTGAGTCACTCTTATTTAGACTGAATTATAACCAGCTTGATATCACACTTCTCTATATGTTCACTGACGAGCTCAATAAAATTAAATAAGATTTAAATTAGAGTAAGTTCCTTTTTTATAAGATATATTAGGCTTAAGAACCAGATTACCTCTACCCACAATTACTTAATCAACACCTGACAAAAGAAATAAGCTCATATCTACTACTTTTTGCTTTTAGTGAAACAACTTCTAAACTGTGGGGTACAAAGATATAAAACATAGACAACTAAATTTTATTACTTGTTGTCTCATCACTTAAATAAATAATTTACGCTATTGATTTATGGCCTCCATCTCCATAGCCTTTGCTACTAATAAACCGTTTTCATAATCAATCTTACTTCCTAAATATCTGTCATGTTTAGAGGCTTAACTAGTACAAAAAATTAAATTAGAGATCATGTTTAAGGTACTTAAAAGAACCTCCTGATATCATAATAACTCATTATTAATCTTCTGGATTAATTTACTCCAAATCTGAGAGATAAAAGGGTCTCTGCTAACAAGGGTGCATTAGATTGGTGAATATCTTGTCTTAGAGGCTCCAAGTTATCCTATCTGATAATATGCCTTTTTGCGACCTATAAAGACTAGTCAATTTTTGTCCAATATAATTATTTATTTTATTTTTAATTTCTCATTTTAAAGATATAAATAGCTTTTTTAAAAATATTTTAAGAATAAAGGACGCTTCTTCTCTTTATTCCTACACTTATATTTTCTTACAGTGGGAAATTCAGAAACCCTGACTTCCTTACTAGGACGGCTTAAACTCCTTCCTCTCATCCCAACAAATATTTTATGGTGCTCCTTTCCAGGTGTCCCTGAGCCCTTAGTGAACATTAAGAACCAATATGAACATCTTCAACTCTGAATCAGACTTTTACTTTAATGAAACTACTCGCTTCAATCAGTGGGTAGCTTCAATTAATTTAGGGGCTTTTCAAGTCTAGTAAGCTTATAGTAGCAGCCTCTAAAGAATTGGTTCTTCACTCCATTCACTGAACATTATCAACTTTAGGTTTTAAACTTCTTATATTCTGTTCAATCCTTTATAACAGGGTTCATTTATCCCTAGAGGAGGAAAATCAAGAATAGTTTTATCAATGCTAAATCATATGATGAGTTTATAGCTTTTCTTCCACCCTCAATGTTAATCATGTAGTGGAATGTACCAGCTTCTATTAGCATCAATTATTCAACCAGCTTTGTACCCTCTGTTTCAGGTAACTAATTCTATCATCAAGAACTTCGCTTACAAACAAACTTTTTAAATATAGTTGCACACAGCTTAAAATTTCAACTTCTTTTTTTAGTACTAGATGGTCTCAACCCGAGGGAAAATTTTAACTTCTTCTTCACCCTAGTAGGTAAATCTATGTAATATTTGAGAACCGCCAGCTTTGAATAATATGAAGCTAAAATTTGCTTTCTTTAATGATGAGGTAATTAGAAAAAATATCTCAAACTCCCTACATACCTTAGGCAACTGGAAGTATTAGCCCAGAACCATATTGTGTCCATTGCAAAAGAGTTGCATACAAAGGTAAATGTATTAATATGTTTTAATTTTTCTTATCTATATATGAAAAGCTTGCTTCAAAAACCTGAGATGCGTTTGAAGACCTTGCGAACTTCTAAACCTTCTAATAGATCTGGAGATCCTGTCCCCCTGGACCCAGCACTAGTACTGAGATCTCTGAAATAACACAACTCCTTACCATGAAAATATAACAACTCAATCCTCAGTTAAGTCATGTCAAAAGAGTAAATAAACTTACATGAGCCAGAGTTTTCTATTTTTGCTTAAGTTTCTTTAATGGCCTACCATGGCAAAGTTGAAGCTTTGTCTTCTTTACTTTTTTGTGCAAGGGTTGGAGTAATTCTAAATGTCAAGAAACACCAGGTCAAATTAAGGAGGTGACTTTTAACTTCAGAAATGATCTTTGGCAACTAGTATAAAATCTTGCTTGCAAGGCTTTCTTTTGCGCCACCCTTGAGCAAATTGATTTTGAATTTGATTATGCAGATGAATTGCAACACCCAGTTTATTCCATTACCTACGCAAACATTAGGTGAGACCAGTTTTAGTAAACTGACTGTGTACATCCTACGTAAATTTATGTAGCCACCCAACTAACACCTCCTGAACTTTATATAATCCCTTCTTCAAGGAGGTATACTTTAATGAGGGAATAAAGTATTTTCCTTTTGTATATAAGTGTTCTCAGGAGAAATTTATAGCTTACCAAAGCTTTTTCACCTATCCACTTGCCTTTGTCAGACTACTAAGGATATCATGGTTACACCAAATTAAACGCCGCACAAGGGCAATGCCAAAGCTTCCTAATCATAGAATTCATAAGTAACTTAACTTTAGCTTAATAAAACAGTCATTTTCTGGAATATATAAAAAAACTGGAGCTCATTCTTGACATACCCACTATTTTTATCTGGCTGCTCAGACACTAGCTGCAGTTGATTGGCTCACTTTGGATGGCTCAATAACACTGCCCTATCTGCATTCATTTCCATTCCTGATAGCCATTTGTAATTCAAGGCTATTAAACACAGCAATATCTACTATCTGCACATCATAGGATCTCATATAGAATTTTACCTTGATAATTTCAAGATCGTTGGTCCTCCTCGCCTTGATCATAAAACTTGCCCTCACGTCAAAGCAGTGGAGCCTCCTGAGAAACCTGCATAGAAGAAGTTTGTGTCTATTGTAAGAGCACCAATAGTACATTATAAAATGCTTTATGCGTCCTCAGAAAAAGGTAGAAATAAATTAGTGAGCTTAGGGCACAAAGACATTTTCTGATGAATCCCATATGCTACAAATAAATTCTTTTGTTCCCATTAATCTAACTAGCTGTACTGGCTTTGGAAATGATGTGCACATCTTTATTCAAAAAATATAAAATTGCTCTATTTTTTTCTTTCATTAGTTTAAGGGCGCAAATGGGCTTAGTTTACTTTGGTTAGATCTTCAAAACCTCTTTGGAATCACCTTAGGTACTAAGCATTTATGATATATATGGATTTATGACCTCAATATGACAAGATGTCACTTTTTTAAGTAGGTGCATGTTGTTCTTATTGCTCGCCACGATGCATAAAATGCTTTAATAAAAATCGGAAATCATGATCAATTAAAATGGCTGATGTTTTTATATATAAATTTTGGTTATGGAAAAAATTAATAGAGTGATCTACCAAGTGAGAGCAATGGTCTATATAAGAGAATGGGTTTAGTGATCATCCTTGCTTCTTTTTTAACCTACAAATGTTCAGTAACTTATCTGGTTATATTATGTTATGGAATCTGCGCTTAGAAAATATTAGAATTTCAAAAATTCAAGTACTTTGGTGTGGGAGGGATGATGGGGCACGCCATGATTGGCTGCTCCAAACTAAGCTTCCTAAACTTTTTATAATGTTTTTTACAAGATGATATCTATTCATAATAGTCTAGCACTCAATAATATTATAAAAATTAATACATTATAAAAAAGGGTTTCAAGGAACTTTTTTAAGGTAAACAATACTAAGTAAAGGAGAATTAAGATATATAGAATAATCAACTAGTCTTACTACAAAAATTAATTAAAATAATCTTGTTTTTGAAAATTTTGTACTAGGATCTATTTTAAACCACTTTTTGTATCAAATTTAATTTATAAAAGCTAAGCATAAACGAATGTAGCTTTTTAACCACTTCAATAAAAAAAGTGTCAGACATTTTTAGCCTGCATCCTGTACATGAAGGTGGTGCTTTGCCACCTAGTGTCTTTTGGCTGATGCCAAAGCACATTTGGCATGCTCTGCAAGCCCCAAGTTAAGAATTCACTTTGTCACCCCCTGACCTAGAGCAACATCTTTTGTGCTCCCACGTGGTGCTTAAAAGCCCCTAGTTCAATAGAGAAACATGTGCTTTAGCTTTAGGTCAAGTATGGGAATTTTATCTTGTGTAATTTCAACCATCAATGAGACGTCTCAGGCGATTACAAATAGACCAGTTTTACTAATTTCTAACTTTTAAGGGGAAGATTTGTCTTTAATTTTTGAGTGAAGCCCAAGCTATGGATGCAGTAACAAAGCTGCTAGATTAAAAGTTAAACCCATCCCCAATACTCACACTTGGTTGCAGGTGGACGCCACTCTCATGGTGCAGTTCACATTTGCAAACCATCTTTCCCTTAATCATCAACACCATGAGCTCCTAAGGGATTGGCCATCTCTGACGTGGTCCCATATTTAAGTTTATAGCTTAAGGTTTTTAGCCACCACGCAGGCCCTAATGACTTTATAAAGATCTTCCATTCCATTGGGACAATTACCTGGCCACCCCTCTGCTCAATGAATCACTTGACCCCTGAACATTTATTATGGTCCTAAGTCAAAAAATGACCTATCATTATTCCCTTGATCTTTGAATTAGACCATTTGAACTATTGTTGCCCTTCCCTCTCATTTACATCGGCCTCATTAACTCATCCTTCCTGTGCTGGCCTCATTGCCATTCTAGCAGAATGCTTTGAGTGACATTAATCATCCCTCCCCTACCTCAACCATTGTGGCTGCAGCTCCTGCTGTGGCAGTCAATTGGGTAATTTCTTCTCTAAATGTTCAAGAACAATCTCTGTTCCTTCCCCATAGAATACCCTAGACACAGGTTCAAGGGTTATCTGCTTCAGCCTCAACCCAATTAGATCCTATCGCTGGTATATGTTTACTTTTTTAACCCATTCAAATTCATAAATGGGTACTAAGGATACAAGTGAACCTTTCTATAATAACCCATGCTTACTTGGCTAGAATTCTTCCAGTATCCCAAACTACTTTTCCACACCATTTCCACCCTTTTCCAAGATTTCCAGAATAATAAACCCACTATCAGCTCACCATTGAAGTTGCTGCTGCCAAACCAATGTTCCCCTTCATTAAGCCATCCATGCGGCAATGGAGCTGCTTGTCAATGAATTTATTGTTTTTATTTCCCATCGTACTTTCCATAGGATTCTGGAAACTACATCAAAGAGCTCACATTTAATTCAGTCTGCAGTTTCTTTAACACCTACAAGCTGTCAATGTTTAGCCTAATCTTATAAACATGCCAACAGCTAAAGAGTTTTACTTTTATACCCAAACTTTTGAAATATGCTGAGCTTCATCTTGACATACTTGTCAAGATGATACACATTGCCTGCTATTTAATGAAGATAAAATAATATTAATCACCCTCCTTCTTTATACCACAGATTTTCTTTCTCTCAATTTGCCTACTCTGATGCATGCCTTGAGTTAGCGCTAGACAAAAATCAAATAACTCCTTTCAAATCCAGTATGGTATCTTGGGCTAGCCACTGAGGCGCCATATTGGTAATTTTTTTAACTTATTTATCAACCTCAACACAAGACTTATGACCAACACCCTCTTGGGTTGGGCTCCACCAGTACAAAAAAAGAAATTGGGAAATTTTGTGGAAAAGGGAAGTCTATGCGTGAACTTACCTGGAATAAAAAGAGCCATTTTAATGATATAGCTATGGGATATCTTTACATAAGAGACTAAAACTCTCTTCATACAAACCATTGAAAAAATTTGAGACAGGAGCAGTTGTATAAGACAGTAGGTGGAAAGCACTGTAAAACTACATAATCAATCTTTCTCAAGCAAACTATCAATGTTAGGTCCGCTAGTATGATTAAAGCTCTAACTGATAAATTTTATAAAAAATTAAATATCATCAAAAATGACCAGCATGAAAACAACAAATAACCTTACACCAAGCTTCCTCTGAATATCTACTATATGTAGATACCCAATGTTAGATTTTCTAGTACTTAAGTAGAACCAGTGGTACACAAAGGCAAAGTTTTACCAATGTATATATTGTCACTTCATTCAACATTATTTTTTCCCAGCTCATATAAAATTTAAAATTCTACTGATTTGCTGCCTGAGTAATTAAAACTGTGGGAGCTCAGCCCACTAAAGTTTTGAGCTTACTTGGCACTAACTCTTGTTTTGAGCATATTCTGATATCTGTTCCCCAATTTAGCCTTTTTGAATTTAGCTATGAGCTACTTTTTGCTAAACTTTTGATGATAAAGTTCAATTGTACAACTAACCATTAGGAACAATATTCCTCCCTTTTAAAGTTGTAGGAATCCAGCTTATGGGTGCTCACTTGTGCTTATGCCGCTGGATCCCACAAACGTTTTGATAAAAGTTATTAAATAAACACTAATAAAATCTTGGGTTTTTATGATTTTACTAGCAGCGCGGGGTAAAAAGAAGAAAAAGTGACCTCCTCAATATTTGAGTAATCCTTATATAAACAGAAACAAGGGTTTGATGGAATTTACTATTAGTTAAGTATGGCTTGTAACCATCTGAATTAGAAAATGTGATAGAGCAGCCTATCAAAGCTGGTATACTCGCTTCATTTTGGCTGAATGATAGTAGGGGAATTACTATTGGCTAAAATATACCCATGAGGTAACAATTTATAAACTTCAGTCAATCCCCATTAACGAAATCTTTTTCACCTTGGGACCCCCGCCACGCCTATAAAAGGGGGTGGTCCCCACGTAGGTGCTTTAAAGGACCTGATTGTAACTGGGGGAGTGCAGCCTAATAGATGCCCCAGGGTCCGCTGCGTGGTCAGAGAATTCTGACTGCTCAATCTCATGGTTATTGCACAAGAAGTATCTGAAATCTTGTTAACCTGAATAGTGGGGCTCCACTAAGAATTGGCCATGGTCTTTAGGCTGATATTATCATTAGTATTATTCAAAACACTTAACTTGGTATTGCAAACATTTAAATGGCTTCCATTTTCTCTTTTTGGCTGATTTCGACCCTAAACATTCTTATTTTTTAGCTGTGAGGGCAAATGTCCAACATGACACCCCTCAAAAATATTGGGGTGGGGGAGAATAGGGCCATAAGAAATGGCCATGTACATGATTAATGGTAATACCTGTAGCTAAAGATCTGATAAATACTCGTTTCCTCTCTTGTAAGTGATGGTGAAGTTACCATCCCTAATTGATCCAAGCTTACCACTTCTAGGATTAATGCAGTTATGGTAGTATGATATCATATCATATACTTGGAATGTAGGCTGGGGAGTACGGAGTTCATTGGCAGCCTGGCCTTCTTTAGTCACTGTTTTTGCTATTTTAGTCATAGCCTCAGATTAGAGCTGGTGGTGCGCTGAACCAGTCTTCGTATTACCTTCTCAGGTTCCTCAACTTTAGAGTAAAATTCATCTTTAATTAAGAGGGAAGGATTCCTGGTTTCCGCACATACAAGACATTGAAAGGGGACATTTTCATGATCCGGTGGTAGCTAATCTGTTATGCCATAAGATCACTGGGCAGGAATTGATCCCAGTGAAGAGAATCAGAGGAGGCCTTTTTCTTAGAATGGAAACCAAGGTTCTATTGGCTCTTTCCACGGTCCCATTTGAGGAAAGATTATTTGGAGCTAGGTAAAGTTGCTGGGCTCCCATAGATGTGGCCATGATTTTGACTACTCTGGAGGTGAAGTTCTTTCCATTATTTCAGAGTAGTACTTGGGGCAGTTGTATCAAGTGAAAATGTTTTGATTTAAAAAGGTGGCTGTGACATTGGCCGTTTGAGCTTGAAGAGCCACAGCTTCCACCTACTTAGTAAAGTGGTCAATAGCTACCAGGATAAATTTGTTTCCACTAGTAGTCTGAGGAAGGGGACCAACTACATCTAAACTGATGGTGTGGAACGGTTGTTGAGGGGTGGTGGGTTAAACAGGTATCTACTCTTAAAACTGGATTGCTTCTTACATGTAAGGCAAGCTTCCAAGACGTCAACAATTAATTCAATTATTCCATCCCAATAGTACTGATCCTTAATCTACTCATATGTTTTCTTTGCCCTTCCATGCCCTAGTGTGGAGTGAGCTTCTAGGATAGCAGATATGCGTTTCAAGAACAAAGTTAAGGCAGCCATTTCGCCCCCACCTGCTTATACAGCTTCCCGTTATCCACTTTTGTGTCATGGGAGTGCTGGGCTAACATCATCTGGACGGGCTCATCCTCATACTCCCATTCATTGGGGGTCATTAAGAGGCCATGTAACCTCTCCGCCTCACTACTATCCAAGTGAAGGACTGGCAGCTGAGTCAACTTATCAACGATCATGGTTGGGTCTAAGCTCGGTGTTCAATCTTCATGTCATAAGGCTGAAACCTTAGATCTCATTGAGCAAACGGGAAGTAGGATCTTTCATGTTCTGTAACCATTTTAGGGATGCGTGGTCAGCAACCACTATTAAGGTGGTTTCATATAGGAAAGAGCGGTAGTGTTTTACAGCTAACAGAACAGAAAGGCACTCCTTCTCCGTTACACTGTAGTTGAATTCTGCCTTTGACTGAGTCTTACTAAAATATGATACAGGATGATCTACACCGTTTTCATCAAATTGGGCTAAGATAGCCCCAACGGCATAGTCCAAGGCGTCAGTGAATAAGATAAAGGGTTTATTATAATCTGGGTGCCGTAGGATAGGGCTTTTTTTGCAGCAGTTTCTTCAACGTCTCAAAAGTGGCCTTCTGTTCCGCACCCCATTGAAAAGGAGTGTTATTGGTCAATAGGCGGACAAGAGGCTCGCTAAGATGATAATACTTAGGGATGAACTGGTGGTAATATCCCATTATCTCTAGGAATACCTGAACATCTATTAAATTCTAGGGGGAGGTATTTTTGAGATTGCTTCAATCTTATCTTGGATTAGTTGAATTTCTTTTTGAAATATGGAATGGCCAAGAAAATCCATTTTTTTTAAAAAAGGTACACTTTGAGGGCTTTAACTTGAATTTGACTTACGTAGCCTTTGAAACACATCCTTCAGGTGATCAAGATGTTCATTAAAAGTTTTTGAGAATACTGTAATGTATTCGAGGCAAACAATGACACAGCTTAACTTCAGGTGCTGCATAATATGATCCATCGCACGCTGGAAAGATGTAGGTGCATTGCACAACCCTTGAGTTAATCGTGTGGGTTGAAAGAGACATTCACTACAAATAAGGGCGCATTTCTCCTGATGCTGAGGAGAAAGGTCCATTTGCAAATAGCTACTATCTATGTCCATGGTGGAAAAGAAGTTGAAACCAGAGAGTTGGGCCAGGGCGTCATCAATACGATGGAGAGGATAGTTATCCTTTTTTTGTGAGGTTATTTAACTTGCAGCAGTCCATGACTAACCGATGAGCTACATTTTTCTTTTTTATTAGCAGAAAGAGGGGAATACCAGGGGCTTTGGGAAGGAACTAGCAACCCCGCGTCTAGCAACTGCTGAATCTCTTTCCTTATTTTCTGTTCTTTCACCTTTGATTTGTGGTAAGGTATGACTGAATGGGATGAGCATAATACACATCAATGGAGTGGCAATAGCCCTTCATGTGGCCACAGTCATTATCTGATTTGGAAAATAAATCACTATAGTCGTTGAGGAGAGTGTGAACTTATTCCAGCAAATCTGGGGTCAGCTCATCCGAGATATGGACTTTAGTAAGGTACATATCAGTTATTCCGTTGGCAGGCCCATATCCATCATAGAGCCAATGTAGTAAACTTGTAAAAATGTCCTCAACAGGGACTAAAAAGCCTCTGCCAATCTCCTGGTGTTTTTTTACAACTATGTCCTTTGAGGTGAGGTTCCCCAATAGCAAGCTAATGGGCCTCTGGTAAGCTGGGTCAAGAATGCCAGGTAATACCCGAGGCTCCAAGAGACTAACGCCCTCAATGCTTATAAGGTGCAACAAACAGTGGTGTAAAATTTAAAGCGTTATTTTTTGTCAACCACTCGTGTTCACCAGGCTTAATCAAAACCTCATCTGCAGCATAGAAAGGGATACCTTCCAAAGCTTCCACTGAATGGGCAATTGCTTTGTGTTACGCCCAGAAGTAGAATAAGGCAAAGTTATAGCTTTGAAGGGGTATTCAACCAGGCAAGATATATCATGCTTGCTGGGTTCTTTATTTGATGAAACTAATGGGACTTCATAGTTGAGTAACAAGACGAAACCTTTCTTCATGTTATTTATTCCCTCATATTCAATCATAAATTGAGTGCCAATGAGCATGTCATATGCGTTGTTGTTCAAAGCCACAGCAGGGGCTGAGAAAAAATAGATTCCCGATGATAATAAGAAGTTAAGAGTATGCAAACGCATAGGTATTATTTGGCCTGCAGTTCTAAATTATTGCGTGTACTCCAAGTCAGGCGCTAGCCTTATCTTTTTGATAAGCTTAGTGGAGATCACGTTAACAGGGGAGCCAGTGTCCAGGATGGCCAGTATTCGGACTTTTTAAATGACCACTTCAACTTTGGTAAGTGTTCCCCCAAAGTTAAGTGACAAAGTTAAGTTTTTTTTGATCTGGAAAGTGGAGGCTAATTTACGAGCAGTTTCATGGTATTTCCCATGATGGAAAGCATGATATGGACCTTCTAAAGAGGTCAAATCAAGCCAGCCAAGAACATAACACCATCGCTGGCAGTATCAATAACCTTTGGGCATACTAATATTTGTTTAAAGTAGGTTTCCTCAGGTATGGTGGTTTCATCTACTCCTTCAGTATTAAACCAATCAGGAACCTCCACTTCCATGGGAGCTCCCAACAAATAGTAGCCTACATCATCACCCCCTCAGATTCGTCCCCAAGGGTATTCTCAACAACTGTCAAGGCCGGAATGGAGGTAGGGGAGAAGGCCACAGGAGCTTGAGTAGTCTTAGGGCGTGCATTTACCATCTTAGCTGGAGGGGAAGGCACAGCGTCAATAGTGAGCTTATGCGGAAGTATAATATTTGCTACCTTACAGGTCTCAGATTCATAAGAAGGAGTGATACACTTTTTAAGACGCACTGAGGAAGCAGGTTTCGCAGGGAGGATAGGCACAGGTGAGCTCACTCCCAGCTGTTAAACAGGCGTAGCTCCCCAATGGTGAGAGCAGAAGGTTTCACCTTATCATTATTTGTTGTGGCACATAAAAGGAATTCAGTCAATCTAATGAAGCCTTTTGATGTCGCGGATGAATTAAATGCAGCGTTTCACTGAGATAACATGCATGGCTAGAGAAGGCTAAGAAGCTAACCCAGTTAACAGGGCGGCGATAGTATCATCAAGGGTAAGCATCTTTGAGGTTGAAAACCTTTGCTCAGCGAGGTAAAGTTCAGCAAAGGCAATAAGCGATTATCTCTCATTCATTTTAAGGTGCATAAAGGCCTGTTTTTCCCTGTTTAGACTCTGCTTTGATCCAAATTCAGCTAAAAGAGCCTCCTTCACCTCTTTTCAGGTGTACAAAGGGTTCAGGCAAGGGACTTTCATCTCTTGCATTAGGCGGCTAAACATGGAAGGATGTGTTGAACTTTTTGCTTGTTTGTTTCGCCATCCATAGCAGCTTCATAAACGCACAAAAAGGTAAAATGCTCCCATCACCGAGTATGTAATTGTCTTTATAACGTGGTTTAGTGGGCGCTGCTCAAGTTCCTTGAGATGCGATAGAGCGCTTGTTAGTTGCTTTTACAGAGCAACTAAACGTGATTCAACGTGAAGAGGAAAATAGAGAGGGTTACTCATGTTTGAAGCCTCCATTTTTGACGATTTTTTTAGTGTACAGATGTTCCAAGTAGTGATCACCAATTTTTAGGAATCCAGCTTATGGGTGCTCACTGGTGCTTACACCGCTGGATCCCACAAACGTTTTTTGATAAAATTTAATAAATAAACACTAATAAAATCTTGTGTTTTTATGGTTTTTATTAGCAGAGCGGAGTAAAAAGGAGGAAAAATGATCTCCTCAATATCCAACCAATCCGTATATAAACATTATCAAGGGTTGAAGGGAATTTATTATTAGTTTGGTATGGCTTGTAACCGTCTTAATTATGAAATATGATAAAGTAGCCTACCAAAGCTTGGAATACTCGCTTCATTTTGGCTAAACAATAGTAGGGGAAATACTATAGACTAAAGTGTACCCATGAGGTTACAATTTTATTATTTTCAGCCAATCCTCATTCATGAAATCTTTTGCACCTTGGGGGATCCCCGCCACACCTATTAAAGGGGGTGGTCCCCACATAGTTGCTTTGAAGGACCTGATTGTAACTGGGGGAGTACCACCCAATAAATGCCCCAGGGTCCGCTGCGTGGTCAGAGAATTTTGACTGCTCAATCTCAAGGTTATTGCCTGAGAATAATCTGAATTCTTGTTATCCTGAATAGTGGGGTTCCATTACAAATCAGCCAGGGTCTTTTGGACGGTATTATCTATAGTATCATTCAAATCATTTAACTTAGTATTGAGAACACTTAAATGGCTGCTGTTTTCACTTTTTGGCTGATTTTGACCCAAAAAATACTATCTTTCAGCTGTGAGGGCAAATGTCAAACAAATGTATAAAGCTCAGTTATCATTTTGATTTTCCTAAAACTAAGGTAACATTTAAAATGAGCTTGTGACTCATTATGTATCCTACCTCTAAATTTCTTGATGAGTATTAAGTTGTAGGAGCCAAGACTAAGCTACCTTCCAAAACTGTTAGTGCTTAATCTGAAATACACTATATGCTACTCAGTCCATCGCTTTCCAAATAACAAATTATAAATGATCTAGTATCTGGATTTATATCCCTATTCCTCGTGTTTTGGAAGTTGTTAGTCAATCTAATATAGTGATATGATATGTTTTGATCTGTTCCGGGACTTTATACCCCGCCTATGATAATATATTTCCTCACTGTTGGGGAAACTTACTAAACAAAGCCATCAATTCTTGCATCATATCACCATTGTCAATATGAAGATTTGTTTTATTGAGCAAGCTGCATATGTTAACTGCTTTGATACTCTTCAGGTTCTGGGCTCAAAACGCCCTCAAAGGTTGCCTTGGTTGAAAGTAAAAATGGGGACACCCTTACTCTAGAACAACGCCAGGCTGCAGAAGCATATCAGTAAAGTATAAGGTATTTTCTCTAAGGGACCTAGCATATACAGAAAATGACTAGAGTCATCCTCACTATAAAAACTAAGAATCAGCCTATACTAAAAATCCGCACTTTTAAAAGTCTAAATTAGAGGAAGATTGAGTGGACTGAAATTTAAGCAACTACTAGATGTGGGACTACTTAAACCATTCAGAAAGTTCTTTGGATTCCTATTTTCTACTAATCCTTTAAAATGGATGGGAGATATTATTTTATCGTGGACTATTATAGGCTAAATAACATCACTAGATATTTAGTTATATCCTTCCTAAAAGAGATATATTATGTATCATTTGAATTAGAGATTTCTGAAATGAAACTGCCAGCAGCTACTTGATACTGACTTACCCCTAAGTACCATTAAAAAGTAAAGAAGGCAAGTCAACCTTGAGACAAATATAACACACCAAGTTTTATAGCCTGTTGGTTTCAAACCTGGTAATCAAAACCTGACTGTAACGCACTGGCTCCTTCCAATGAGCCACGAATTAGTTGGGTAACAGGATCTATGTTAAAGACCATAGGGCTGACAGGACTCCTGATACTACTCTCCTGGTGCGCGCGCTACAAGATTGGACAAGCACCCCCTGGAAGACAGTTGCAAGTATACTTAACCCCAGCAACATACCTTGACTCCAAGACAAGGTATAGAGGGAGGCAATAGCCCTCCAAAGCTCACTCTCAAAGTCCAATTCTTGTTGATTTAAGCCAAACATGGCTGCAGTTAGGCAATCTCTTTATATAAACCCCAAATTATAAATATATGAATTTTAGGTTCTTTAATAATAATTTAGCCAAGTTAATAGAAAACAGAACTGAGGAGCCTCCAGCTCCCAGTTCCTTCCCTATATACACAGGTTAAAAGCTAAAATAAAATATAATATAAGCTTATGGTGCCAACTTGAATGATGTTTGGTGTAAACTTTACAGCAGGATCGCGGAATCTTTACTCAATGATTCCGTGCCAGTTCCGATCCTCAATGATTCCATGCCAGTTCTGATTCTCAATGGTTCCGCGCCAGTTCCATTTCGAATCCCAATCGAACTGCAAAACTCCCAAGCACCCATTTCATTCCATTCTCAATTCGAATCCAAAATTGAATCTCAAAACTACCCATTTTACTCGTTTTCCGTTTTGTTCCGACTTGGACGCCCCTCTTGCTCCTTGGCCTACTCCAGGCTCCGCCCCCTTAGGCGTCCTTGCCAGAACCAGCGCCCCCTCCTCCTCCATACATACAGACACAGCCTGCCCTGTCTTACCAAAGATCAGGGCAATGTGATGCTGAGGATAGACCTCAACCATCACATCACCCCTAGACAAGAAGAACTCTTGGATTTTCTCAGGACATCGGGCACAATCTTTAGCTGACTGCCATGTGGACTCCTCAATAGGATGACCCACCCAATGTACCAAGAATGAACGACGTCCTCGCACTACTTTGGTGTCAAGAATCTCCTCAACTTCATACTCTTCAGCTCCTCCTCCAGCTGGAAATAAAGGAGAAGCCCTTTCAGGTGACTGGCCAAAGAATGGCTTGAGCTGCGATACATGCAACACCGGATGGGCTCTTGACCCTTCTGGGAGCTTCAGCTCAAATGCCACCTCATTCACCACCCTCACTACCTGATATGGGCCCAACGCCACCGGCCCCAATTTCTGGCTCCTTACAGGCAAGGCATAGTTCCAAGCATTCACCAAGACCCAATCACCTCTCTTGAAAGATCTACCTTCAGATCTATGCCAGTCCATCTTCCTCTTCTGAGCCATGACCGCCACCACCAAATTCTTCTTCAGGAGCTACAGGGTGTCCCAGGTATCTCGCGACAGCTCATCTGCCGCTGGATTCTGACCTTGCTCCCTTGGCCCCATACCCTCTGGGTGTTGGCCGTGATTTGCAAAAAATGGGGTCATACCCGTGGATGAATGCTTATGATTGTTATAAGCAAACTGGGCCAGCTTCACCCAATATACCCAGTCATCCTGCCGCCCTGAGACATAGCACCTCAAATATTGCTCCAATATTTGATTTACTCTCTCAGTTTGGCCGTCTGACTGAGGATGGTATGCTGACGAATGGCAAGCCTTGATCTTTAGATTCCCCAACATGTGGAGCCAAAATTTAGATGTAAATTGCGGATCACGATCCAACACAATCTCTTCAGGCACCCCATGTCTGGAGAAAACCTCATTTACAAAAATCTGTCCTTCCACCTTTGCAAAAATGGTTGACTGACAAGGGAAAAACTCTGCATATTTAGTCAGGCGATCCACCACCACCATCAAGGCATCCATCCCCTGTGACTTGGGCAGTCCTGTGATGAAGTCCACACTCACTGAGGACCATGGCCTAGAAGGAATTTGAAGCGGCTTCAATTTCCCCCAGTGCCACCCGTTGGGCCTTTGCCCTGGCGCAAACCACACAACGCAAAACATAATTCCGCACCGCCGCACCCACACCTCTCCACGAATAGTGACAGCGAACAAGATCTAATGTCTTCTCTTGACCGGGATGACCTGCCAGAGGATGGTCGTGATTAGCTGCCATTACCTCTTGTTGTAGACTCTTCACAGGGACCCAAATCCTTCCCTCATGGCATATGATACCACCCTGAACTGAGAATCCCGCATGCCCCCTGCTTGCCTCACCTTCCCCTGTCTCTTCTCTTATCCGTCGGCCCAGCTCACATCTCTGCTGTGCAGTCCGGATTCTTCCTGCCATTTCTTCTCTCCAGCCCTGGATCGTTGCAAACAGGTTCTGTGGCAACATCGTGGCTGTATTGAACTTCCTCAACTCCTCATCGGAAAACAACAGTCCAGAATCACGGCTCAGTAAATCTGGCAAGATATTTTTTTCCTGGCTTGTATTCAATCCGCAGGTCATATTGAACCAACTCTAAGTGCCACTGGGCCTGCCTCTGGTTCATCAGACGTGGGGACTTATAGTATTCTAAGGCTTGATGGTCCTTTCAGATGACAAACGGGTGCCTGGCATACAATAGGTGGTGTTGCTACTCCCCTAAAGCTGCAACTATTGCCAAAAGTTCCTTATCGTAAACTGGATAGTTGGTTTCAGCTTGTGCCATCTTCCAACTGAAATAACAGATAGGATGTTCAACCCCATCCTTACCCTCCTGCAACAACATGGCTCCAAGTGCAAAATTTGACGCGTCAGTCTCTACCACGAATGGTTTGTTTGGGTCAGGGTGTGCCAGAACTGGGGCTATCAGCAGACTCGTCTTCACTTGCTGAAATGCCCTCTCCTCAGCCTCCCCCAAACGAACGGCACGTCTCCCATCAGTCTTGTCAACGGCACAGCCCATTGGGCCAGATCCCTAGAAAACCTCCGCACAAAATTTACCACCCCCAAAAGCTTCGCACTTTAGTCCTATTCCCAGGAGCCTTCCATTCCCGCACCGCCCGCAACTTATCAGGACAGATCGCTATCCCTTCCTGGAGGACCACGTTCTCTAGGAAGGACACCGATTCCTTATTGAACTCGCACTTGGACGGCTTCAACTTCAAGCCCGCGTTCCTAACCACCTCCAACGCACTTCTCACATCCCTCACATGGTCCTGTGCTGATCTGGAAAACACCAAGATGTCATCCATATAAGCAACACAACACCTACCCACTAAGTCCCCCAATACATGATCAATCATGCGCTGGAAAACTGCAGGGGCATTGCGTAGCCCAAATGGCATAACCCTGTAAACGAAGTTTCCCAGATGACATTTGAATGCCGTATACCGCTGGTGCTCAGGGCGAACAGGAATTTGATTGAAAGCGTCCACCAAATCCAATTTGGTGAACACCCCACACCCGGAGATCATGGGAAGAATGTTTTCCATGAGTGGCATTGGATAGGGGTCAGGTTCTGTCACCTCATTAAGGCGTCGGAAATCAACACAAGGACGTAACTCCCCCTGACTTGGGAACCAACAGGATTGGCGAAACCACCGGCGACTTGGAAGGCACTATCAAACCCATATCCAGCATTTTATGGACATAATCCTCCAATGCCTCTCGGGCCCGTGGATTCAATGGATAGACTGGACAGCCCTTTGGTAACTCAGAGCCTTCCTTGAACCGGAATCCAAATGCAAAATCCCCTGTAGGCGAAAAGGCGCATCACCTTTAGGCTCAAACACCTCCGCAAAATCCTGATACTCCCTCAGCAATCCTTCCACTGGCACACTTGAGGTGATTCCACCCATGTGCTTCACCAACGAACCTTGGGACTGAAACGTCCATTCACACGTCCCCTGACCTCTAGGCGACAACAGAACCCTCTCTCTCTTCATATCAAACTGTGGGCAGAAATGGTGCCACCATCTCATCCCCAGCACCACCAAATGTGGCAGGTGAGCTACGGCGTGAAACTCCTCCCTGAATACCTCCGGGCCTTGCCTCAACAAGACCTTGGCCTGCACTCGCCATACCGCCGTTTTTTTGGAGGCGTCTGCCAACGTTATCCATCCATCCTTCTGTAATGACAATCCATGGCTTCTTGCCCACTTCTCCTCAACATAATTTTCCCCAGCTCCGGTGTCAATCAAAGCTAGAACTTCACCGCAATCCTTCCTTCATCCCCCACAAGCACATTGATGGGCAAAACCAGATAAGGATAAGATGAAGTAAGCGGTTTATTTTGAGGCACCGGATTCACCGGCTTCTTGCGAAAATTATAAGGAGCCTTCTTATTCTGAGCCTCAGGATCCTGAGCGGTAATCTCGATGGGAATCCCTGTCTCCCGCACCTCAACAATACCCTCAGGATTTCCTTGACTCTTCTTTCCTTCCTCCACATAGCTAAACCCCTTAGAACCATGTATGGGCTCTGAACCTGCCCTTCTTCCACCACTCTGTCCTCGGAATCCCCCTGGGGGTCACACAAATTCCTGACGGGCCTGTACCAAACTCAACTGTCACTCTACCTGCAAGGCTAAACCCACCTCTTCCTCCAACGTCGCTGCAGGTTTCACCGCCGCCATTGCCAATAATAAATCAGCTTGCAAGTTTTGGCGAAACATGCGCGGAAGCTGAGACTCAGGTGCCTTTGCTGCTCTTGGCAATGCGCGGAACATCTGGCTATACTCCTCCACTGACTTCTTCCCTTGACCACACTGCAGTAATGCCGCCCAGGCTGAATCCTGCGCCTCATCTGACATGCTGCACTGTCAATCCAATCCAGACATTCTTCCACCGATATGGGTAACCCTGACTGCTCTTCTAAAGTTCTCGCACCCAGTTTGACTGCTTTACTGGAAGTGCCAACAGAACCTGACTTAACTGCAAGGCAAACGAATCCTCTCCACCCGCTGCCTTTGTCAAATGTCCCTGAAACTGAACCCGGCTAAACGTCTGGTGGATCAGTTCCAAGTCTTCCAAATTTAAAACTGTGGGAATTCTTCCTTTGTCCTTCCCAGGCCCTACCACTTTCCCACCATCCCGGGACACACACTCTAAAACTGGTATAATTCATGAAGCAAAAAGATGGTGGAGAATATCACCATCAAGAGTGTTGCAGTATGGCTATACCACATTGAAAACACAACTTCTTCTGGCACCTCTTTTGCTTGCCACCACAACGACAGGAAAGTAAATGAGTTCTGTTTATTGTAACGCACTGGCTCCTTCCAATGAGCCATGAATGAGTTGGGTAACAGGATCCATGTTAAAGACCATAGGGCTGACAGGACTCCTGATACTACTCTCCTGGTGCGCGCGCTACAAGATTGGACAAGCACCCCCTGGAAGACAGTTGCAAGTATACTTAACCCCAGCAACATACCTTAATTCCAAGACAAGGTATAGAGGGAGGCAAAAGCCCTCCCAAGCTCACTCTCAAAGTCCAATTCTTGTTGATTTAAGCCAAACATGGCTGCAGTTAGGCAATCTCTTTAAATAAACCCCAAATTATAAATATATGAATTTTAGGTTCTTTAATAATAATTTAGCAAAGTTGATAGAAAACAGAACTGAGTAGCCTCCAGCTCCCAGTTCCTTCCCTATATACAAAGGCTAAAAGCTAAAATAAAATATAATATAAGCTTATGGTGCCAACTTGAATGATGTTTGGTGTAAACTTTACAGCAGGATCGCGGAATCTTTACTCAATGATTCCGTGCCAGTTCCATTTCGAATCCCAATTGAACCGCGAAACTCCCAAGCACCCATTTCATTTAATTCTTGATTCGAATCCAAATTGAATCTTGAAACTACCCATTTTACTCGTTTTCTGTTTTGTTCCGACTTGGACGCCCCTCTTGCTCCTTGGCCTACTCCAAGCTCTGGCCCCTTAGGCGTCCTTGCCAGAACCAACGCCCCCTCCTCCTCCATAAATACAGACACAGCCTGCCCTGTCTTACCAAAGATCAGGGCAATGTGATGCTGAGGATAGACCTCAACCGTCACACTGACCCAGAGTGAAGCAGGAACCACCCCGCTATGATACCCACTCCTCCCCTAAGGACCATTAGAATATAACTCTTTTATATAGCAAGTGATCATCTAAACCTGCGCAAATGCCACAGAGGCTATGTAATGCCATGCCACCATTTTAAAAACCATTGATGATCTACTAGGGGACTTAAGTAATCATGTGCTTTAAATCTCTTGACAATATAACTATTATTCGCAAACTTTAATGATCAACCAGCTACCTCAAGAAAGTCTTTCATCAGCTATGACAATCCTTGCTGAAACTAAAACCTTCAAAAAGTCCTTTCTTCCAAAGTGAATAGAATGTTTTAGGCCATTAGGTGGTCAATAGTTGAATTATCAATATATTATACATTACTGCCATTTTTAAATGGCTCTTTTTAATGTTCTGGCATGTTCAATTTTTCTGTATATGCTTTGAGACTATTATCAATTCATTCCTCTTTCTGAAGATGTGGCTAAACCTTAATTATCTGCTATAAAAATAAACCCTTTTACTAAAATGAATAACAATAGTATTTTGACATATTTTGCTTATCTTTTACTCAATCCCTTTTTCTTGTTTACCTCAACTTTAAAAACCCCTTTTAGCTTTTCAAAAAACTAGCGATATTGCCATAAAAGCTATCCTGTCTAACACAACAAGGACTTAATTGACCATTCTATCGATTATTACAGCAAGCCGCAGACTGAGATCAAGAGAAACTATAGCATTGTCAAATGTGAGTTCTTGGCTTTGTGAATGACCATTAAAAGTCCTAGTTATCTGAGACTAATTTCATCATAGTCACTAATCATGTTTACCTCAATTGCTCTAACATATGAGAGGTCCTGATAATTCCTGGCACAATGGTCCCTTAAACTCAAAACTCATAATTATCATTAGTAAACTAACTGGATGGTATAAAGCAGAACGCCGATTGTCTGTCCCAGCTACCTATTCTGGTAATACTGAGCCCAAAGAATATCAAATCTATGGACTTATAGGTCAACTGCAATCATGGAGGGACGAATCAATCTAAGTAAAAGGAGTTAAAAAGGTGGTCAGCAAACACTTAAATTTAAATGGCTTCCTTTTATATTAGTGCTGAGAACCTGGTTACACTACATCCTCCCCCTGATAGGAATTAAACCATATTAGAAGAACATTTGCATGTAAGCCATAAGGAATTTCAAAAAACCCATCAGTGGCCAAAGTCTCATTGTTAATAGAAAGGGATTTTTCAGATATAAATAAAGTACTAGAGTACTTTTTGTTTGTAAAAGTCAATCTGGTCTAACTCTCCATCTCAAAACTTAATTAGTTCCCTCTTAAGCCTTTCTGTATGGCCATTGTCATAGTTGTAGGACCTCTATCACGGGCTTCAAATGGGCTTCAGTCTATACTATTGTCAGTTGTTCACCTCACCAAGTGGATAGAGGCTCTATTCCTATAATTAGATTCATCCAAGACTAACACATCGTTCTTTTATATAATAAAAGATACTTGGCATGGGTTTCCTATAGTACTTTTCTATAATAATTGACAGATCTAATAGCTAATATAAACAAGTGTTAATTGTCATGATGGAGGGTAGGATACTCCAGTGGTAGAATATGGACCCTCTACCGCTGCCTCCCCGAGTTCAATCCCATTAGATGAACTTTGGATAGGGGACAAATTTGAATGTTTTAGTTTTGTTCACCAATGCCCCAAACCAAGGTATCAATAAGCAAAGGCGGTCCATGAAGATCCTAGCCTATCATACGCTGTGCATGGAGGTTTTCTGGGTTTTATCCTCCTTTCCCATATTCTTCACTTCCCTTCATCAGTGCGTTATCATCCTCAGGTCGCCCACTAGAATAAAAATTTTAAAAAAATAAAATTTAAATGTCTTGATAGACTCAACTCAGGTATTTACCACTACTTTTCACCCAACCAATAAAGAGATGGTTAAGAGGTTTAATGCTACATAACTTCTACTCATCATAAATTGACTTCTGTTGATCTTTTAATTTGCCACAATGTTTACCTAGTGAAAAATGACTTATCAAATAAGATACCATCTTGTCATCAAAATGTCTCTTCCAAGCTTTATATGAAGAATCTTTTAACTATTATCCAAGGCAGGGACATTTTTAGACAAGGCTAAGCCAGAAACCTTTGAGGACAACATGAAAGTTATCATTAATGAGTTCATCTGGCATAAATTTCATTGTCAGGAAAGCGGCAGATTAAGTTTAGACTGGCCTTTACAGTTAGGATGCAAAAGCACCCAAAAGGAGAGTCAGAATATCAGGGGCACTGCTGATTGAATAACTTTTAAATGGGCTTGGAGATATGTAACCAAGGAGAGACAATGGGAGCAAATGTAAAAAGCAACCTGGCAGAAGCCAGGCTGTCGCTGTCTCAGGACCTCAGGGCCTGGGCATAGTAAATTGTGGGATCAGATTTGATGTTTTAGTTTTCCCCTTGGTAGAACTAAGTATGGCCATATTGGTAAGGATGCGGATCCTCACGTGCAGTGGGGATAATTTTATCCATAAAATGCCGTGAGCTTGGTGGTGATTGCCTTAGCAATTAGGAAAAGTTCCAAGAAATTTTTGACATGGTGGGTCCATTTGACTGCAGAAGGTAATAAGGTCAACAACATGACCGTTATGGCCCAGTTGTTGTGCGCATCATAATTCCACACTAGGGGTGTTATGGGGTTCTGGTGAACAATACTTTTTAACTAAGTACTGGGCTTGGAGCACATGTATTTTTTATTGATTTAAAATAGAGAAATGAAAGTCAATTTTACCAGTGTGATCAACTGTTTAAATACTCAATCACTTAGGAGATAGCATAGGAGCGTAAAGGATTGGGGCCCTTGAGATTTGGCCTAGCCTGGTAGAACTTTGGGTGGAGGGAAAACTAATTTAATTGGAACTAATCCAAAAATCTTGGCAGCAGGGCAAGTTGTTATAAGTTCATCCACGGATGCCCAATATGCAGATTTGCCACGATTCTGATAATTCAAGTGATGGTATCTCTCCTGACAGGTGATGGGAGCCTCCCAAGGCCACCCCAATAGGGGCAGTCCCAAGATGTCAAGAACGGGTTTAGGACGCTCAACCCACCAGCACTCAATCGCTCTGAAATCCGTTTTACCAGGCAAAATTTGCTGGCTGGAAGATCTGATACTATTGGTGAGGTTTCAGTACTGACGACTACTTTTGCTGAAGACCCAATGCTGTCAGCAAGTTTTACCAAAGGTTCAGTACTGGCCACTATATTCACCGAGGTACACAGCCATTTGGTTTTGTTGCTGATGGTTTTGTTCTGTCGGACATTAAAGCCAAAAAAATTTGTTGCTGTCAACCACACTAGTCCCCTTTGCCTTCTGCAGATTCCAATTCTTCAACAACTTGACACAAATTCCTTAAATCCTCTCATAAATTCCCCATTTTTAGTACTGAGATAGGTGGCGAAATCCTCAACTGTTAAGCCACGACCCGCTGCTCATCCACCAACTGGGTTAGGTCGCCCTGGGACATGAGGGGGGCATATGGCCTTCTCAGACCTTTTTTGGATGGGAAATGGAATGCCACCTGGTTCAAGTGGAGGGACGCTCCCCTGGACTTTCACTCATCTTTCAAAAATTCATTAATTACCACTCATGAAGCATTTCAATTAATTAAAAAGCACATCTCTCTGCATACTTCCTGCTTTGGGGTATTAGTCCTTTTAGATACCATTGCCCTGGAGGAAGAGTCAAAAATTAGCTTCTAATTATCAGAGTATTAAATAGCATCTTACATGAGTGTGAATGAACATTTTATTTTATATGTTGCTCATAGTAGAATAATGAATCAGGTACACAGCAGAGATCTTGGCCCTCAACCCCCTAAAAATCTATGAGGAGGCTTTTTTGGGATTTGAGACTTAATAAAAACAAATGATTGAATTTTAGACTAAATTTAAGGTGAAAACAAATACCCTCCTAGGATCATAGTAACTTGATATCAATCCTTCATATTAATTTACTCTGTTTCTGAAAGACAGGACAGCCCTCTAAAAAGGGGTTCAGATCAGGTGAAGATCTTGTCTTTGAGGACTCAAATTATATTACCCAATGACCTGTCCCTTCACAACCTATATATAAGTCACTTTTAATTAACTATTATAATTATAAATCATTTGTATTGCTTGTTGTCAAACTAGTACCTAGCTAACTTAAAGAATTTTAAGACTAAGCACGTTTCTTCTATTAATTACTAATTCTTAATATTCATATATAGGGCGCTTCAGGACCCCTGACTTCTTTTCCTAGAAGGCTAAAACTCTCTCCTTCCATCCTGAAATTATGACCAGTATGGATAGCATCAACACCACGCTTCTTATTTATAATCTTCAGGGGTTAATACTTAGCCTCTAAAAAAGTGATACTTCTCCTTCTGTACCTCAAATCTTTGCGCACATTCATTGTCATTATTTAAGGCACTTAGGGTTTCCCTAAGTGAAGTAACAACTCTTTTTATAAGACATGAAAAATTTTGTTGCCATCACAATAGATGACAATTTTGCCAATTTTTTTAATGTTAGGACACTTTCTTATTGATTTCTTAGACTTGGTTTACTAAGTTAGAAGCATGGTAGATACTAGGCTATGTTTTATAAAAAATATCTCAGTGATGCTTATTTAGACAAATATGTTACCAAATTTTAAATAACACTAAAGCCTTGACCAATATTCTGTTAGACATAAATAATATAACACAGGTGGTTAAGTTTGTTTTAATTGTAGTTTGGACACAGTTTAAAACCTACCCTGCCTAGTACATGGACAACGCCTAAAAGGCTAATACAGATCTGGTTATTGCAAGGATGACTTAGATGGCTATGGATATGAAGGGAAGAGCTTATTCTTGGACTATACACTTATATGAAGATTTATAGTTTTATTTATAGTTTTTTATCTAAGGTTGCTGATCTTTGATTAATACTTCACCAATTAGTATTATATTTAAATCAGTAGTAAAGAAGGATAAATCTCAGTAAGCCTCCATGCTCAGAGTTCTGATAGGCCTGGAACTCCATGGACCGCCATGCTATCTTTTATCTTGGCTTAATCAATGGTTTGCAACCCCTATATAGCTAAATAGTTCCTTACTTAAAGTTCATCTTCAAGACTAAATTGTAAGGAAGTAATCATTGAGTCCATACTATATTACTGGGGAACCCTTTATAATACTAAAAATACTAAAACCAAATAGCGGTCCAGTCTTATAAAGCAACTTCACTTTCACATGGATCTGTTAATATGGATACTTACATGCGGCGCTTTTTGTCTTTGGTTATAAAAGTTGAGTTGACAATAAGCTAAAAGTAATATTTTTTACTTCTTAATCTTTGAGAAAATTTTTCACTAAAAACCATTACACCTAAAAATATTTTGCAATAGACTTTATTAAAGTGTTGTGCAAGGATTAAACAACCCTATCACACATTATCCATGCTCTCAATAACTTTGGTTCAGTGACATAAACTACAAAACTAAAGAATATTAATGTACGCTGATAAAATTTTATTTTCTAAATACTTCTGAGCGTAAGCTACTATTTGCTTAAGACATGTAAGTCTAATAGTTATTGCCAGAAAAAAGTAATACTAACTCAACTTTTTCTACAATCATGTAAAATGGATTTGCCGCGTTGATTTTTATCACTCAAATCATCTTAGCTTTAGAGCTTAATTTATAATTTTAAGCTATATGTTTTGGGGAAATAAACATTATGGTATAAAAGGGAATTTTCTTTTATATTTGAGCCTATCAAGCATAGATGAAAAAGTTAATATTATTAAGACATTTAGTAATAGCCTACACCTTCTTGTTATTATCATACCTTACTTCTTTTATTGTCCTTAACCTCCTTTTTTTAGTACTAGATGTCCCTAACCTCCTTGGTTTTTCATAAAGCATGCAAATGGGACTAAATTAACAATAAAATCTGCTTACCCACGTAGTTTAAATAGTATTACAGAAATCACAGAAATTTGACTATAATTTCAGTCATATAGCATGGACTTTCAGGGTTCATAATGCCTTCTTTAAGGAAGATAAAGATTACCATATTACTTAGGGGCTATTTTGTTATCATCACTGTTAGTATTTAATCTTTGAAAAGTTTCAATTTAGATTGTCCTTAAGTTGATCCAGATTTTCCTAACTCTAAACTCCTAACTGATAATCAACCAATATCAAATGATCAAAATCCCTCACGGCCTATAAAAGCTTTTAAAGAGATTCCTTTTGTCAATTCCTCACCTGACCAAGTTCAGAGTTCATAAGATCTTGTTATTGGAGTCCATCAATGCCATAAATAATTAGAGTAAAATTTGAGCCTAAATTCGCTCCTTTTAGTTTATAAAGATATCTTTTTACCTTTAACTTTGGTTTAATAATTAGTTAAATTGGTGAGAATTAGTAGTAGCTCCTCTACAGACTTTGACAAAATGATTTACCGGTTGATTTACCAGTTTAACACCTTAGGTACCTTAGCACCTATTTAAGTTCTTAGTCTAGTTCAATTGATTCTGTTCTTAGGATCTTGGCTTTCCCCACCTTTTTTACTTCAACGGAAAAATATTATCCCATCCATTTTGGTATGCTTCAGAGGAATAACAGCCCTCAGCTAACCCCATGCCATCAAAAAAGTGGTGCTATCTGCCAGGGGCTCTCCCAAGTTACCTGCTGATTGAATAAAATACAATGGTTTATACAATTGAGACCTCACTTGGTCTCTTCCCGTTTTCAAGCGTTACTAAATGTTGGAACACCAATAGAAATCATAATTTTAGCCGATGAACCTTACAACCTACAGTTCCACGCTTGTCTCAAATTTCCATTACAAATCTTCCTCAAAAAAATTAATATAAGCCTCGCATGTTTCCAGTACTATTAATGAATTTTTGGTACTCTTTTTCCAGGAGATTGCTCCCATTGAAACCAAGGGTCTTCTGTTCCAGCTGATATGGTAGCCTATATGAATCCACTACCTCACCCAGATCACAGGCGTGAGTGTCTTGCTCTGAACGATATTTATGCCAGTTTGCACACCCCTCCATCCATCATTTATTTCAAATGATGCTATTCATCATCAAGAGATCTTTAGAAAATTTGCTTTGTCTCAGGAGCTGCACTATTTATTTGCCAAATTCTACTTCTTGTCTTCCTCTGTTTTAAGTGATAATTGTGAGGTTTTTCTTAAAAGCCAAAAAAGAAATTTGTTTCTATCCAGAATCAAGTATCCCAACTGGACGTTAGAGTGGCCAGCCTTCTTCATGAGGAAGTTTCTCCAAGACTTACTAAAATCCCACGATCATTAAGAAAAGATTAACAATAAATAACTGATCTTTCTGGCCACATTACTACTCTTAATGATCAAACTTCAGGACAGATGGTTTAGGTTGAGATAGTACTCCAACAAGTTTAAGGCACTAGGATTGCAAGCTACTTTGGGTCCTCCTGGCCCTGAAGGTCCACAAAGCTCCAATGGGGAGAGGGGATCAGTCTGTCCTGAAGGAGTGAAAGGACCTCCTAGCACTCTCTGGGGACCAAGGGCCTCTCAGGCCTCCTGGGAAACCTGATAATGGGCTCCCTGTTCCTCCTGTACCCACTGGTCCTCCAAATAAAATGCTGCTCTTGAGCCCCAGGGCCTCCTGTACCTGCGATTTACTTACTTTCCCCTCAGGATGAGCCCTTACAGAGTATATATGTTCAAGCTTTGACCAGGATAAAGGAGCTGTCACTCTAAGCTTCTGGTTACATTGTACAAGTCACCTACCAACCAAACTTACAGTTGTTTTCATAAAGAAGGTTTGGATAAAGTTACCACCTTTAGGATTCCCTCACTTCAGATTTAATTTTCAAAAGAAAAAAACTACCATATTGGAACAAGATAACCATGAACTATGATCCCAAATTTAAACCCATATGTTAAGCTTAAGTTCTTACAAAGTAAATTATTACAAAAAGTTTTTACCAATTCTCTGATTGCTCAAATTGGGGCTCAAGAATATCTAAACATCTTTAATAACAAACTGATCATTAAAGCTTCTGTGCCTCCCTCTTGTCTGCTTATCTGTTTTAATTGAACTAGCTTAAAGGGTGTTGACCTTATTTTCTGATCCTGAGGAACTACTTTGAGATTTTTTTAAAGACAGATTCACCCCAAGAGGTTAATATTGCTTATTTTTTATTTACATAAAAATGCAATGGAGGAAGCTCCTGACTATCGAAAAGTTAGATACTTACCCTCTTACCTTATTAGATTTACCTAAGTGATAATCGTACCCCACCTGATGCATTGCATCACTTGGGCTGAAGTCAAACCCACGCTTATCAAGGAATTTGTTAGCTACTTTACCTTGACCAACCATAAGCAAGAATTTACAAACATGGATTTAAGACGTGAATTTACCCCATTAAGTTTTCTTCTCATTTCAATTCTGAAGCTCAGACTCTGGTGACCAACAACTGATTTATGCTAATGATTCAATCGTTGCTGACATATCCCCTTTGGAATATAATCTGCAACTACATTATCATATGATTTCAGTTAAGAGAAGATTATCTCTCATTCTTATATCTAGTGGCACTCCTCAAATTTTTTGCCACAATGATTACTGCCACCCCTGCTTCAACTTTGACCCTAAATTCTTGAATTCATGTAGTAAATGATAATGAGTCAGAAAAACTGTACCTGACTTAACTGCACTTTTATTGTGGACGTCGCAAGTATGCACTCAGAATTGTCAGGGAGAATGGCTGATGAGAAAGCAAAAGAAGGATCAGAATAGGGCATTAGGCCCTTATGCTGATGACATTACTGTGCCTCATGATATAAATCCATAATAATTTCTTTAAACGTACTAGTTCTGGTGCTTATGAAGGGAAAATTCTATTGATATTTTTAGTTAATAATAGAAATATTGATACTTCCTCTTACTTTGTTCTTAAGTTCATTCCCGTAGCTATATATTCTATCCTGGCTCAGTGGTAGTGGCTGTAATCACTATTAAAGTTGTAGTTCATAAAGTGAAGGTGATTAGTATTGTTGACTCTTATTTGCCAATCAACTTGTCTCCTCACGACTGATTGGAAGGATTAAAATACATCTTGACCTTGTTCATATTTTAGAGTATGGTACATCAGTAAATTCCATAGCTCATGCCATAGGTGCATACTCTTTCATTTGCTCTAAGTTCTGGCGGGCTACATATCTCTATCCCTGCTGTATCTTTGGAGAATAAAAGGCGTGACATCCTTTTAGGCACCAAATCTTATGGAACATCACCCATCAAAAATTACAAGAATTTTATTATGATACTTGGATATTTATTTCCCTAATTTGTAAATGACTCTCCTAAGGTAAAGAGAAAAACAGAAATTGAGAACGTTTAGGCTTGAGATCTTCTGCCTCCATCAACCAATTAAAATATTGAGTTTTGGGATCAAAGTTAAGTTGTACCCTTCCATGGTTGAGGCTTAGGAGGTAATGCCTCTATTAGATCGGGTAATCCCTTTTAGCCTGGGATCACCTAGTGCTTTAAAAAGTGGTAATGCATCTATTTATCTAAAGTCTTTACCGTATCTTTTCAATCTCAGGTATTAGTGGACAATGGGGAAAACTTCTATTACCGCTTGAAGTCACTTTCAAGTGATTTTAAAATTTAAGTTTTATTTATCCACAGCCATCTGCCCAAGCCTATTCTTTGATGTCCTTGGCTCCGCCACCTGCCACCCTGGTGTGGGGCAGCGGTGCACCCCCACCTAGCATTTTCCACCCTGCGGGCAAGTGCATTTGGATGAGCTCATACAGCCCGCCCACTGCATCCAGCCATTTTGTCCCCCACGGGACTTAGCGTTCCACCTGGCGCGCATCCACCCTTCTCACCCCCATCTTCTCGCCCTCTCTCACTCCGCCATTCACTATTGCCTCAGAGTGGACTATGGGCGTTTGTTCCCATATGCTGATAAGGCAATTATTGACCTAGCCACTGTAGCTTTTGCACTGGCTGGCTTTATAGACTTCCGCCCTTTTAAGGGCTACTTTGACGTTGGGTTCCAATCTGAGGAGGACGCTGAAGCGGCAGCACAAACTCCTCTAATTTATTAAAATATTCCATTCCCACAACCCAAACTCGCCTTCCTTCAGACACCACCATGGTGGTATCCTTTGCAAATCTCCCATCCCACCTCCCACCCCAGGTTTTGTATGACCAGTTGGTCACGGGGCTTATGGCTTATGGCACTCAGCCCAACCTCATCTTTGCCATTCCATATGGTGCAGAGCGCCTTGCTGCTCCTCGTGCAACAGCCACCATCATCCCACACCATCCTGCCATAGCCCAACAGATCCCACCCCGCACTAATGTGGCTGCAGCACCTGATCATTTCTTTTGGGCTCAGGTCAATAATGGTAGGCAGATTTGTTCCCTCTGCTTTTGCCTTGACCATGCAAAAAAAGCGTGCCCTCAGGCCACTTCCGCTGCTGCGGCTTCTGAGCCCCCCTTGGGGTTCAGTATGGGGCGCTTTGCTGCCCCCTCCCGCCCTCTAATCTCGTTCAGTGGGCCTACGTGGAAAATCAGCCCCCCCCCCCAAAACCTCCAGCCTCACTATCCCACCTAAATCCACCCCAGCCAATCAGAGCAATGCTTGGACCACCATTGGCACCCAAGCAGCCACCCATTCGCCCAATCCCATCCACCCAAATTTGAATGCCACTATTCCTGTGAACCAAAATACATGGGATCTATTGGCTGAGGTTGATGAATCAGGTAATGTCCTCATTAGTAAGCATACAGGTCAACCTCTCTGCCAATCTGATTATGGTTGGGAGAGATTTTTCCTTCCTGACTTTAATGAAACCCCTATCCCTCGCCATTTCGCTCCTCTACCCAATACAGCCCCCTTCCAAAGTGACCACCAGCTCGCCTTAGCTGCGGTGGCCTCTCCTCAGTGCCCAAAACTACGCACAGCGGTGGCCCAGTCAGTGGATCAGTTCCAGCATGGTCTGCCCACCCTATTCTTCCCCCGCCGACTTCCCTGAATCCGTCTGCAGTGACATCTCAAAACTATCTGATGATGCTGAAGTTGCTGTTATGAATGTCGCAACGCTTGCTTCATTCAACCCCTCAGCCAAAATCACCCACCACAGTGTCTCCCTTTTCACCCAACTTCCTGAAGCCCACAAAGAAGCTGAAATCCTCCTCGCAGCTTTTGTTGAATCACTCTCCTATCATCATTTTGATGAGGAAGTGGAAAACTCTTACTTCACAGACCTCCACCCCCACTTCGTGGATGCCCCAACGCCCTGGCTCTCTGCTCTGATCCAATACTGTAACCAACATCCCATGATTGGGGAGGGTCTTTCCGAGGACCAACCCCCGACCCCTCCTCACCCTCTGCCATGGTGGGTTAGCGGTTTCCGCTTCCCACTTGGTTAGTAGTTTGGTTTTATTTTATTCGTTTTTGGTGTTGTGATTCAGTACAGTCTGTCCCCTGGTCAGCGTACCTCAAATAAAATATTAATGGACAATGGGATTCAGTTTCCTTCTCCTGATCACTTACTCAGGATTTCTGGCTTACTTTCACCTCTTTTATTTGAGGTCCTTCTTGTCCAGGAGTATTAGACCCAGCCTATTAAGAAACCATCACTTTACTTTTAGGCAATCTCATTCAGTCTAAAAATAATTGAGCCATCTACCTATCACTTATGTTTGAATTTTACTCTATGATCAGGTAATGGGTCCAAGGTGTTGGGACCTTCCGCGACTTAGGATTACAGGAGGCGCTTGTTGTTGCTGCTGTACCATTAAAATTAGTTCTGATTTATCTGCTTAAAAAAGCACCTGCCAAAAGCTCTAATTGAAGAATACTTTGATTTTTTTTCTCTGGCCCCATAACTCTGGTCATATGAGGAGTGTAAAACACCAGGTTGATACAGGAAATCTACCCTCTTCTGCTCTCGTCCTTACCAAAAATCAAAAACTGAGGAAGATCAAGTCACTATCAAATTTAATATAATTACTTGACGCTGGCTTACTCTAACTCTCACGTAGTTCCTGGTCCTCTCCATTATTATTAATTAAAAGTAAGATGGGAGTCATTGCGTCTTATTGATTAAAGACAACTGATATTTATCACCTGTAAGGACAGTTATCCCTTACTGTGTATTGTGGCTCTCTGTAATCCTTGACTGGCTCTCAATAATTTTCCACGATGGACTTGGCCAGTGGCTGCTGGAAAATTTACCTCTTCGATGGAGATTGCGCTAAATGTGCTCAAATTTTTAATAAAGGTTTATTTTTCCCATACTTAAATGCTGCAGGGGTTGTGCAACGCCCCTGCCACATTCCAGCGGGCCATGGACCAACTGTCTGGGGACTAAAAGCTGATGTGCGTACTAGTTTACCTTGATAATGTCACTGTTTTTTTCTAAAGATTTCATGGCTAATTTCAACCATTCCTGGCAGGTATTTCAGCATTTATGAAAAGCTTCCTAAAATAAAACCTTCTAAGTGTAAATTTTTTGAATGAGAGATGGAGTTATTAGGGCACAAAGTGACGTGGACAAGGTATTCTCCCTAAACTGGACAAATTACTTATCATAGAACAAATGTCTGCTAAAAATTGCAATGCACAAGTACTTCTTGGATTTCTAGCTATATTAACATTTTATATCCCAATTCACTGACCTAGACAAAGCTTTATTAGAGCTATTACATAAAAAAGTTGCCTTTCTTATAGGGTCATAAACTGTAACAATCTTTTGACTCCTTGCGCACCACTTTAAATCTTCACCCATATATTACACCCTAATTTTAAAAGCTCCTTATGCTCTTTTTACTGACGCTTTCAACACCATGTGGGTGTCATCTTATTAAGGTAGATGTTGACCAGGTGGATCATCCTGAAGCTTTTTTTAGTAAGAAGCTGACTAGGGCTGAACAAATTACTTTGTAACAAAACATAAATTCCTTGCTGTATTACTTTCTATAGAGCATTTCCGTTCCTATCTATAAAATAAACATTCTATAGATGTTACTGATCATGCTTTCCTTCGTCAATTTTGTTAAAATGAGGGACACTGATTAGAGAAAGCTCACTGGGCTAAAGGCTAAGAAATTTATGATTTTTCTATAGTTCTCAAGAGGGAGCTATCCACCAAAAATGAGTATGGGCTTTCCTGATTCCCTATTTTACATATAACTATTACTGTGAAGGATCAGCTTTATGAGCTTCCTACTCAACATAATTTAATAATCAAGAAACACTAAATGTTTAAGCACAGCTGAAGAAAATGGATCCTACCACTAAAGTTTGTAGATTTTACTTTAGTAAAACCAGTAGGCACCTCCTTTCTACCTTATATCCAACCTTCCATTTGCACTGAAACTATCATGGAAGCTCAAAAATTCTTGGGCACAGGGCTATCAAAAACTTATGAGTATTGAAAATAAAATGCTACTGCAAGAATATAGCTGTTTCCATTTATTACTTTTTTGAGACTTTCTTAACCTTCTGCACTTGAGATAAGTCTAATCTATGCTTAAAAATATGAGCTTATAGCTCCTAGTACTGAATATGGTACCGTTTGTATTGACATAGTAGGACCTTTGCTTGTATCTATATATGCCATTAAAATATAATTCTGGTAATTGACTACTTAACGAAGTAGGTGAATTTACATTTATTCCTAATGCCAAAGAGAGGGTCATGGCTCCATTTTTGAACTAACAAGTCTTTTCCAGAAATAGTTGCCCTCGCGTACTCTTTTTATATAATGCCAAAGAACTTATCTTCTCCAAAGTACAAGAGTTGAATTTTATTGTAGGAATAAAGCTCCTTTTCACTACGCTCTATCATGCAGCCACTAATGATACTGTATAACATGCTAATGGCATTTTGGTTTCTATCTTATGAAAGTTTGCCACATCTAATCCAGTGCGCTAAAATTATTCCTTCTCAGCTTTTCATTAGCATATTTAGTCAGTTACTATAGGATGATTAAGGATGTCCGCTTTTGGAATCAAATAGTTTGTGAGCCTCTATTGCCTTCTAACCTCCAACTTATTCTTAGTTCTGCTAGTTTAGACAATGTAAAACTTGCCTTAGGGTGAGAACTAATTGAATTTAAGCCTTTAATTTAAGACTATCAAATCTATAAAGATTACTAACTTTAAAGTAGGAATCTGACTAATGCGTGATGACCAGTTCTACCATAGTGTCCTTAGGAGATTTAGTTATTTTTACTATTGTTGACCTGGGGGTAGGATCCATAAACTTGCAACTAATTGATCTGGCATTTATTAAATGATACACCAAAGGTTCCTGAATACTCTATTGCTGCTACTAATACTTGTTTCATTGTAAATCACATACATAGCCATTTACTGCGCAAATATCTTCCCCCTTGGTAAGAGCTTGAGGGAGGTGTTGTCAGTTTTGACCTTTAGTGAATCAATTTGATTTTGTTTGTCCATCAGTTGATCCAAATTTTCCAAAATTAAATTTCCAAATTTATAAAAACCAATATTAATGGATAATAATTCCTCAAAGCCTATCAAAGTTGTGTAAGAGATTCCTTCTGTTGATCATGAACCTGACCAAGTTCATAGTGCTGGTGATCTGACTAATGGAGGCCATCAACGCCCTGAAAGTAGTAGGGTGAAGTTACATCCTATATATATTCGCTCAATTTACTTATATAAAGATACCTTTTTGCCTCCAACTTTGGTACAATCTTTGGTTGATTTTTAGAAATTTAGCAGTAGCTCCTCTTGGGACTTTGGCATAGTGATCTACCATTTTTCACAATAGATCCCTAGTAACCTATTTTAGATCCCTGACTAGTTAACCGTAACTTGTTCTTAATCTCCTTGGCTCCCTGCCTTTTTACTTCAGCGGGACATTAATATCTCCTATATTCTGGTTCTCTATAAAGTAATGAATTCCCTCTGCTACCCTTATCCCACTAATGACATACCAAACTAGTCACTTTGACTGGTTTGCTGTTACTAAGTTAAGTCATTACCATAGTTAAATCTATAGTAACAAGGTTATAAAATGCATAAACATTAAAAAGATTATATGAAATATCCATTACAGCTGGTTTAAATTGACCACAAATTACTATCTAAATTATAATAAGAATAAAGAACAAAGATCTAATTTCTAATATAGTTACTATAAGCTATAATACCCCTAACAAACGCTGCAATTTAATGCCTTATTCTTACTAGTTCACCTGCAACAAGTTTTTGAATTAGCCATTGTAACGGCACAACCAAGTTGTGAAAAAAGAAAAAAATTAGAGACCTCATTAAAGACTTGTAATGGCTATAAAAACCTATGTTAACATCATGTTTCCTCAATGACCATGCAAATTTTAACCCCTCATCAAGCTGTTTTTCAATGTTATTTTGTCGACTTCTGTGTTGAATACTAAATGAGATCCCTATATATTAAGCTATTAAGGGATTGACAGCATCAAATCCAAATAGTCTATCAATAACTGCTCAAGCACAGCTTGTTTGTACTGCTATCAAGCGTTACTTTTACAATATAAACAGTTTGAGTGACAGGGTAGGACAAAAGGTTTCGAATATCTATAGCAAAATGTAGTAATGAAGTCAGCATAAATTAAAACTTAAAAAGATGTACAAAGTTTTTCTTGATTGCTACTCTATATAATTATTTACAATATTAAGATAATGAGCTTCTCACGGCTCCTTAAAGTCATATGGCCTCAAAACTATATAATCTCTTAGCACAAATTTATAAGATCTACCTTTCCACGCTTTGTATTTTTGAGCGAATTTTGGTTAAAAAGGTATAATGACAAGTAACTTTGAACACTCTTTAACCCAATCAACCCCATTGTCCTTGGCTCCTCCGCCGTCTGCTCCAGTGTGTGGCAGCAATAAAACACTACCTAGCATTTTCTGCTGACTGGAAACATGTTTGAAATGGATTGACCAGGCATCCCAAATCCTAAGTCATTTTGTTCCTCCCAAGGATCCCAACCTCCACCTTCACATTCCCAAGTGGTTCCTCAAAGCCCCAGTGCTCCCTTAAAGCAAAATATAAATTGGCTTTCGGGTCATATATGGGAAACTGTTTTCATATGTCATAAGCTAATAGTCAAATTTTTGCAGGCAGTAACGAAACCCGCCGTCTTTATGCTAATTCCATGACTATAAGGATTATTTTATTTAGGATTCACCTGTGAGGCCAATGCTGCAACGGCGCTAATTGTTACTGGGTATTCCAGGGAGCCCTAATCTAAACAACTTGCACCCAAATACCAATTGAAACCACTATGGTGGTTCAGTTTACTGGCTTGCCCACCCACTTTCCCCTTAAATTCTTTAAAGGGAGCTGATGTTTGGTTTAAAAGCCTATTGTTCCAACCCCATCTTACAGTTTGTAAACCCATTAAATCCGCTCGTCTCATTGGGCCTCATGCATCCGCCACAATCTGCCTTTTTCAATTTAAATACATAAGAAAGCCCCTTTTACTGTTATCCCCTCTGCCCCAACCATCTGTCATGACCTTCATGGAGGGCTAGAAGACTAACTTTCCATCATGTTTTAAATTAAATCATCTGAAAGTAAAATGCCCCTCCCTTTAGTTTCTTCCAGCTCCAAGCGCACCTCTTCCAGTGACCAACCTTTACCAACCCCACACCGTTTTGATTCTGTGATGCTGTACTACCCCCTCCTCCCCCAAAGCCTGCTGCTGCAATGGTTCCTAAACCATCCATGAAGTTTCTCCCTATTCAAGAAACTCAAAATCTCCAGCCAATCAAGAGTTGGTTTGGACTAAGGGATAATCAAAGCTTTGTCCAGTTTAACTTATTAATCTACAATCTTATGCCAGTGCCCAAATACAGTTCAAACAGAAAATCTTGGAGTTTATTGGCTGAGGTTTCGAGATTAAGTGACTTTATTGATACATATGATAATTACATCAGAAATTTTGAACGCTGTATATGATGCACAATTACCCCTCATTCTTTAGACCCCTAGACAAACGCCCTCCATTCCAAATGATCACCAGATCGCTGTTAAAGCACAAGCATCACCTGACTGACATCCCCTTGTGCAAAACTGTTGCTAAATGTAAACTTCGAAATCTGTGTGCTTAACTGCACTCAGTAATCAGTACCAATTTTTAGCTTTAGCTGTGTGTCTTGCTTTAGCTCTTAAGTTTACTTCACAGGTTCTGATATGTTCAATCAATAATTGTTAATAGATGTTGGGCCACAGTTACCAACTCCTACCCACGCCTATTATCAATAAGGGCCCTGTAGCCCCCAGCAAGTTAATAGGTCATCAAGGCCTTAATAAGCTAAACTGGGAATATAAATAGGCGAGAAACGGTAGGTTATTGAAATAAGCTGTGAGGTATTTATATAACCTTGAGGCTAGAATTTGGACCAGTAATGGAAGGATTTGGGATAAAAAGGCCTTGGAGTAGATTGCCAACTGAGATAAATATAAAATACTAAATATTACGAAAGGGGATTGGAATCATCATTGACATTAGTTGCCAGTGAACCAAAAAGGGTTAAATGATTGGGTCAACATCAGATGTAATCCCCACAACCTGTTTGAGGCTTCAATATCCTTGGCACTAGTTGCCAGTGTCAATTATTAAATTAGTATTAATATTATTGGGCTAATCCTTGATAATTTGGATTGGGCTCAACCCAAGTTAATGAGGAGTCTAATGCGGCATTTACTAATAGGCTTGTTTTTATCCCTAGTTAGAGCTTCCACCAATAAAGGGAGAATCCCAAAAATATATATAAGGTGATAAAATATATGTGGGTAGGTGATACTAGTATAAAGACTAGTATGCAGCTGAATTTTCACAACCAAATATCTCTTCAGATCAGGTTTCTCCTTAGGATAAGTACTGACCAATTTTCCTTAACCCTACTGTGAAGGTATTAATAAACTCTTCAGATAACAAGGTAAATCATACTCTTTCAACTCTTTCTCTAAAGTTGACAATTCATGAATCAAAATAGAACTTAACCTAGTGGCAGTAGGTTCAGCAGTTTTTTAAGAAAACTCCTCCTTTTGAGACTTAACCACTAAGGCTGGATCAGAGGTCCTCTTGGACTTATACAGCTTTTATGGTTCAGTGGTCTTCTGATAGAACTTATCCCTTACTTATGTTGGAACTTAACCTACTATTAGGTTCAGAGGTTCCTTCTTCCTTATTTGAAGCTTGAGTCATGGAAAACGCTAGATAATTAGATAAAAAAATAACATTAAACATATGTCTCTTCAGAAATTCCTATATTATCTAGATTTTGATTTGAATCTGATTTATTAATAAATAAATCAAGGGGTTATATAGGAGAATTCAGCGCCTAACTCTTCTGTTGGCGTCCCAGTTGGAAATGGCAGCCATGTTAAGGTATAGCTACACTATCTCTCTTTTCTGAATGTGGCAATTGCTCATACATTCACTTAGTTGGTATCCACTGCTGACAAGATAATGATCTGCCAAGGGTTTGATTCAAAGTAGCGAGTCCTGATGCACTCCTTCAACCCCAGTGTATTAAACCCATAAAAATAGCAACCTGTTTGGTGATGAGACCTTTACCAATTAACAGCTTGTCCCGCTTCCTAAAATGTTAACCATAAGACAATGTCACCAAAAGCGTTTCAATGACCAGTAACTATTTAATATTTTTTAGTCGATTGGCGACACAATCTTATCAGATTTACAAGATAAATAGATTAAAAATTTTTGAATCAAATATTTAATTCCTTGTTTATTGTTTTAGATCCTCAACGAAACCTTAATAACTTGTCAGAACCAAATCTCAGCGGAATTTGTTAAACTTCCATAGGATATCTCACTAAACAATATTTATCATATAAAATGTTAACCCCAACATCCAATAGAGGGTTTTGACCCCAGATGATAAGCAGATATAGTTATAATATAATCAGGTTGAATATTATGGTCACTTAATATTCCAACACCAATTATGAGGCGATGCTTACAGCAGATACACTCTCTCCTGACATCCCATTGTGCTTATCCCTCTGGTAAGCGGAAATTTCTAGATATAAAAAAGTAAAAAGAACTATACATAAAGTTGCAATTGTAATGCGTCATCCAAAGAAAAAAAATGCCCTTCACCAGTATCCACATTCACTAAGCTCTCTAACACCCTCATCCAAGTTGAAGCATCCCATGCTATCTATATTATTGACCATATTCATTCCCACATACTTTTTAAAACTTTCCTTTAGGCTTCATTAATCTGCACACCAGTTGATGCCCTTAAGATCTTGCTCTCAGCCTTAACCGTACTTTACTCTGTGATGAGGAGGATGCAGCTGAGAATGTATTATTATACACTCTCCCCTACTGCTAAGTCTGTACAAGTGGATCACCGCTTTTCTCACCTGCTTATTTGAAAATTTTGTTTTTGTTATCTAAACGATTACTTTGAGAAGTTTGTCATTTGTTAGGGTTTTTTATTGTTTTAGCTTTTTGAGAAATTGGTAATGTCTGTCTCCTAATCAGATTACCTCATCTATGCAATTTAAAAAAGGTTTATAGTTTCTTAATAAGTCATTCAACTTGCTCAGTACAAGCAATTATGCAAAATCTGTACTATTTGTATTATAATCAGCGCACCTTAAAACTTGCATTGTGGCGTCCTTGTCAAATAAGGGATAGTATTATTCTACACACGTTAATTGTTAGTCCTGGGGCTCAGCCCTTTCACCTGGACTGAAACAAAAACCTTTTAGTTGAAAGAAGGATCTATCCTCTTGTTTCCCACTGTCCCAGTTCTGTGATTCGGCACATATAGTAGATGAGTGTTAATGTTATGTCTTGGACCCTAATAAACCTCTACCCCTACCCCCTTCATCTTCTTCCTTATCAAAAATTATATATTATTTTGAAGGTCTCTGTTCCAGTTTACGGGCTTCCAGCTGTGCCCAAAGGCTTATCTCATTCATGATTAAGTTACCCACAGTAAATCATAAACAGACTAATTCCCCCCAAATCTTAATCACATTAAATGGGTCATTCAAACTGGTTTGGCTCTTAGTTAGTATAATAATTGAAAAGAATGACACTATTGATCGCTCAAGTCATACAAAGTATTACAATCAATCAAAATTGAGATGAATGCAAACAAATTTGATGCGCCAATTTATCTATTTAAAAACCATGTATGACTAGTCAAAATGATTTTAGACATTTCTTAATCCTATTGATTATAGTAAAAACTTTCACTAATCTAAAGGTTTGAATTTTTAGTAACCAATACCTCTTTACAGATCAATTAAACAAGGTATGTAAAAGGGTCCATTTCTATGATAGTGCTTTGAGATCCATCCAATACTTCTTTTCCTTCACTCCTATGAAGGCAACAGACTTCAAAAGTTATTAATTTAGTTTATTCTCTTTCTTAACCCTCCTCTTCAAAATAAACCTATCCTTCCTTAATTACTGTTTGTGGAATCCGCCCTATACACCATGCCACAAGGCACTCAACTCAATCTGGAGAGTTACGCCGTCATCTGCAAAAGATTTTTAGTAATCATTGAGTGAGTGTTTTGATCTATAAATTTATCAATTTACTACGCAGTAGAAAATGTAGAAGTAAATGGTTCTGGCCACTATTGCTAATCTGATGTGCACACAAAAGCCTCGACTAACTTATTTCACTTTTCTTTTCCACCACTAACTTGTCGTGACCTGTCCAATATATGCTCTAGTATCACTCCAATTTGTTCTCATGCAACAACCAACAGCTGCAGAAATCAGAGGGGTCATTTCCCTCCCTGCCTCTCCCACCCATGGGGGGTTGCCCCAGTTAGACCTGAATTTTCCTCATTGTAGCTTTTTTTGGTTGTTATGGGGCTTTTGTTATGTTTCTGAACAGTAATGCTCTTCACTTAACCTAGAACGTCCCCTTATAGATTCAATTGTATTCCTGAGCCCCTGGCATTCTGGGAATTCCACTGGGAACTAACACACAAAATGGTTGGCCATTCTTCTTCCAATTAGCTGCCATCTTGATACAATAAACTAATCAATTGGTTTAGAGCTCTCAGCCATTTTCTCTGGATTGGATGATGCGCTCGCCTACTTAGTTTCTATATACTCAACATGTTTTAGATTCCCAATTTCCTCTCTCTTATTTGGGAGTATCTATATTAAGTGCAGAACCCTACTTGGTCGCTAATCATGAAGAACTAGCAGAATCTTTTTGTGAAGAAAAGCACAGATTACTGGTTTTTAGGAGCCCATTACTCATCTTGGATCCTCTCCCACTACTGCTGCTCTCTTGCTTTCAGAAAATAGTAATGAAGATCAGGTTTTTGATATTTCTCATCACTTTTGTTCTGAGCAGACGAGGTTAATGATCAAGCTCTCCTGCACACAGGGGCAGCTGGCAATTTTATTGGCCAAAGAATTGCACAAACCTTGGATCTATACATAAACATGGCCCCTCCAATATTATTCACATCATCTTAACCCAAGAATTGTAACAATGTTAGAAGCCGGTGTATCTCTTTGTTAATAGATTTTGCTTCTGCAACCACTTCTCTGAGGTGTTTTTTTACTATTATTGGTTATTATTAATAAGCGCTGGTAAAGTTGCTAACGTGTACACCAATTTGGACTTTGATTCCCTCACATTTACCAAAAGCATGCTCTCAGGGTCATTCCCTTAAATTATACCCTCCACTCTGATGTCTCTCTGAGGTTAATCTCACCTTCCTCCACAGATATACCGCAATACTCTCCTTCTTTTCTTAGTGCATTTGAGAAAGTCTTTGACATGAACATGACTACCTGACTCTAACCATACTCAGCTCATGATCAATCCGGCTTAATTAAAGGTGAACTTAGTCTGAATTAACTGCTCTATATATCCTCACACCAAAATAGGAGAGTAAAGATCTGTGGACACGGTTGTGTGATATGTTAAAGAAGGGAAGTATAAACAAGAAGTCCTCTTCCATTGTTTCTCCTGCATTTTTACCAAGAAGGAGATTGATCCCTGTACCCCTGTGTTAACTATGCGCACTTGAACAACATAATGATCTAAGAGTCAAATCATCTGCCTCTATAAAAGTTCATTTATCTGGATATTGTGAAGTCTCAGGTGTTTTTTAAGATCAACCTGATCAATGCTTTCAATCAAGTAAGGGTCAAGAAATGGAAGGAATGACTAATAGCTATGCATAACAAGCGAGGGGTTTTCCAAATTAAAGTGACTCTTGTGTTACAACGATGAATCCCCCCCTTGGGTTGGGACCATCTAATACTAAAAAAAAGTGACTCTTGTGTTGAAGAATGCACCAGCTTGCCAACCTCTTATTAATAATATCCTTGGTGGTCGCCAATTCTTGTGTTCCAACACCTACATTGATGTTGAACTTGTCATTCGCCTACCCATGAGCACAGATAAAAGACCTTTAAATAGTAATGGCGGCTCTCCACAGGGCTTGGATCATCATGAAACCCTAAAAGTGTGGATTCTTTTAGTATGGAGGTGACCTTCTTGTGGAGCCTAGTTCTAAGGATGGCTATGTAGATTATTCTTTGAGCTATAAACTGCCCAGTCATAGCTATCTTAACTACTCAAAAGCAACTTTGAAGATTTCTTAGGACAGTGGTCTTCCTCAAGAAGTCCTCCTTCGCTCTTGAACAATTGATGGCACCCCTTCATTCAGTGACCGGAAAGAACACCCCTTTAAGTGGAAATCTGAATGATAAAAGGTGTTTGAGACCATCTCAGAGGTCTTCTTTTTGGCTCCAGTTGTCCAGCATGTGGATATGTTTAGGCTTTTTGTTTGTGGCTTGTGACGCATCTTCATTTGGTGTAGGGACAGTTCTTTACCAGGAGCATGATGAATTGATTATTGGGTTGCTTACTTTCCTTTAATTTTTCGCCCCATGAGCAATCCTGGGAATCTATAACAGATGCCTGGAGGCCATGTTCTGTACTTGACTCAGTGGTGATAGATTAACCAGGGCACATGATGAGATTATTGTGCGGAGTGACCACTTGTTTCAGATGTAGTATAAAAACCCCCAAAAAATGCTCTGTAAATACTGAACATATTAAGACCTATGCAACTATTGTTTCAGATATCAATATGTAATAGGGTTTTAAATGTCTTGCTAACATGCTGAGTAGAACTTTCTATGAATAAGTGCATAGATGAACTCCCTGACCTCACAACTATTTTTCCCTCCTTGCAAATTTTAACTCTGGCTCTTCTTTTGGTTTCCTTTTCCAGAATGCTCTCAGAAAGCGCCCTCTTTACCAATCCTTGCCACTCAGCTGCCCTTTTCGCAGAGAGGATTTGGTATATGATGATGTAGAAAACAAATTGAAGCGTACTCTCTAAACTCTAAAAGTATATGGTAATTTTCTTTCAGGAAGAGTTTGGGTCACGCCCTCCCTCTGATAACTGGTGATTAAGAGCACTATGATTCTCTTACAGTGGGTCACCTTGTGTCTAAGAAGTGAGGGTAACAATATAGAGAATTTACAACAGGCCAGGATCCTCTAAGGAGAAACCTATATGGATCTCTTGTTGTATAGTGGGTTCTCGCTAAGAGTCAGACAAATCCATAAGAAAAAGCCTCCTGAATCCATTGCAACAGGATTAAGGCCCCTAGGACCTCAGTATCTGTCAATTTTAATTTAGAGCTTCATTTCTCCAAGGGCTATAATGTGATCTTGAGAGTTGTTGATTGCTTCTACTAAGTTCACCTCTCTTTATCTCTTGTAGCACAATGTCTAAATTTGTGAAAATTGCAGCCCTATTTGTGATACTTTCTTTAAGAGTTTGGTACCCCCTAAGGAGATAGTAAGATACTGATGACCACAATTTTATAGAACATTCTGGATTGCCCTAAAAGATCTATTCCAGATAAAACCCTGCTGGTCAACTTCTTATCATCTTCATTTGGATGGTAAAACCAAGAGGATGATCTAAACCTGAAGCAATACCTCTGATGTTATTTTAAAGCCATTATGACACACGGATATCAGATCTCCCCTAGCGCAGTTTGCATACAACAATGCCCTATGCCTTCTCTAGCTTCTCCCCTTTGAATCTACCTAGGATTCAACGCCCATTCCAGATTAGTAACAGTATCATTTCCATTGTTCTAGAACAGATGAACGCCTGACTCACTTACATAAAGCCCATAATTTTTAAAGGATTATCTTTCTCAATTAATTAAAAATTATAGTAAAAGTTCTCGTAAAAGTCTTCACCCTACCCAGGAAATTTTAAAGATATCTTGTCATGTTGTAAACCCAGAATTAAAAACAAATTTAATTACCAAAGGAGTTGCATGCTTACGTTCTAGGCTTAATAAGTTATGAAGAATACTGAAAATGGATCTCAGGATCAAGTTCCTTTCCCATTTTAAAAATAAAATGTATTTCATGTGTCCCAGTTATCTCTTTTTAAATGCCCAATTACTACATTGCCAGAACTGATTATGGTAGAAAATCTCCTAGAAATATGAAGTAGAGGCCATCATGGCTTCTTAGAAAACACAACGCTCCATTCATCATCTAGTAGATTAGGTAGGCTACCCCTCCTATAAGACCAGTTGAGTAAGAGCCAAATTCTGCATTAACTTCGTGGAGATCATTGAGGAGTTCCACCAAGTCAATCCAGATGCTCCCTATAGTGCGAAGTCCTTTTAGGTGCTATGTGCACAGGTTATAGTTGGCTCAATACACATCCTGGCTTATTGTATAGCTAGACTAGACAGTAAGCTTACTAATCTTTAATGTATATAAAACTACTTTAAACTACCAAAAAGAATAAATAATAAGTTTGAAAATAGAATTTTATAATTTATCTAAACTAGATGAATAGTATTTATAATCAAACTACTTTATTTAAGATTCAAATGAGACTTGTGATCAAGATCAATGATAGTGTATAATGTATTTGTAAAGTGAGTTGATTTGTCAAAAAAGGATTTAAATGGGAAGTCATGGGGTCAAATATAATGCTATCTAATTTAGGGTGAATAATAATAATAGGTTGAGATTTTATTACAGCTTTAATTTTTGAACCAGCAATCAAGTCAACGATAAATCACAATTCCCCCGCTCTTGACTTGATTTACCACTTTATATTTAATGATACTCATCAGGTTTATGATAAGGTCATGGAAACTTGAAGTTAACACTATTAATTATTATCCTATCAACTAACCTTGAAAAGTATAGTCTTTAGCAGTGAACCAATTAAGCACAACGTAAGGTCCTTTCATAAAGTGGCCAACTTATGCGTCTTACAAAATCCTTAAGTATAGCAGTAAGCTACTCTATAACTGAAAGCAAATTCTGCCACAGTGAGCCTATGTAAGTCATCTCTATCTTTTTGGTTAAGTCTTCTAGTCTCAGCTGCTCCATACAAAGTGGTCTGAAATTTAATTGGAGATTTCACCAGTTGCTCAAAGTACTTGAAAGTCAAAAATGTCCTTATTGATAACTACCAAATGCAATAAAGGCAGAATGAAGGTCGTCAACCATATAAGAGCTGGAAAGGCGTATATCCCAACCTCTGTGGTAACTATTATTGCAAGCAAAAAAATGAGTCCACATATATGCAAATTAAGTAGTATGTTAGAAAACTTAAGAGCATCTACAAGGTACTGTTGGCAAGATCTTTCATCCCATTGGTTTCTGAATGATAAGATATGATAGAGACTCTCTTAAGGATTTCCTTTATCATTGTAAAAATTTATTAGTTTAGGTTATTATCAGTTTATAACCCTAGTAATTATTTACTGCACAGGTTTAGTTTCCTTGTGCACCTTGCATTGTAAAGAATATATTATCTGATAATAGTATGGAGACTATTATCCGTAATTGAGTTAGAACTATTATCAGGCCCAATGCTTTGGTCAGTACTTCTTATTAAATACTTGATAAGTTGTACTCATAGGGATTTATTCCCTGTATTACTGTCCACCCAAGCTTTGTCAAGATCTCCTGATGACAATCTCTTTTGGCTCAACACACAGCCAGCAGCTATCCCTGAGTTGTGGTTCCCTTCATCTCTAGATCCCCGCTTGGATCTCTACTCTTCTCTCTGAGAGTCTTCCAATTATTGCCTTCTGCAATAATATCCTTAAGATGGAATTTCACACTGGATGCTGATAGTCTAACTATACACTAAATATACAATAAAACTAATAATTATGTTTTAATGTCTGTTAATCTCTGTTTTATGTGTTTTTTATTATAGTGAACCCTAGGGAATTATATAGTAGGGGATTCGGCTGTCTAACCCTTGGTTGACACCTCTTCAATGAAACGGCAGCCATTGCCATTGAATCACCCTTCCTTGTCTCAACAGCGATGATCCTCCCCATCCTGGCTAGGATTCTGTCATTGGACATCCTCAAGACCTCAAACAGAAAGAGTCAGAAAACGTGTCCCTAACATTTTCCTCTTGATCCAAGTAAACCAACCATAGTTGGCTAGTGACCTGCTTAGGTAATGGGACTTATTACCCATTATGGCAGGTCACACACAAACTGTTTGACTTTCTAGTTGCAGGCAGCATCACTCACTTCGCAACTTTCTATTCATTCCCAATCAGTCAGTGATGAAACCTGACCAATCCCAATTTGTACATTTGATAGTTAATCACTATTAGATGCCCCTATTTCGTCAGCCACTCCGCCCAATGAGATATTAGGTATTCATCTGAATCAATCCCCGATGGATAAAACCAGGCGAATATCCCAAAATCCCCCAAATGTAGTTCCTCCAAAATTTGGGCCAACCAATTTCCAATTCGCTTCGATTTAAGGAATTTTCCCCTAGCGACACCAGGTAATCTAGCAGGCTGGGAATATGGGCAAAAATCCCAACACATCCCCCTCTTGCCTAGATTTCCAGCGAGAAAAGGACCAGTGCATGAGAACACCACTTCAGAAACCTGGTTGAATACTTCATTGGTTTAAGCGGAGTACACTTGTCAATACTCTACGCTGCTTGGGACAACCTTCAGCATATCGCATTCCACCTCTTCCTCCTCGCTACTGCCTACTCAGAGCACGGTCCCTATGACCTTCCGTCATGCTGGGCTGATCAATTTGCTCATGACAATATTTTTCTAGTATCCGTTTTTCACCATCAGGGTATATGACCTGCTGTCATATTCAGGATTCTTGGTCTGGCGTCCAAGAATTCCTGATTCTCTCCTCATCCTAGACAGGAGACTCTTGCCGTCAATGTTCATTTTTGTGGCTTAATTATACTTATTTCTATTCAAACTCATTATTTCGCTCATAACCTCATGGCTGTAAGTCATTCTTAATTCTTCCCTTGGAAAGCTTATCTCATTAATTTTGAGATTAATTTCCCCGAAATTGGAGCCTAATGGATAATAGAGTGCATAATGTCAACTTCTATATAAGTCCTACATCCCCCCTCTAGTCCTGCTCATATGGTGAACTCAGAATTCCACTACCAGCAGCTCCTTAACAGTATGTCAGATCTGGACCTCTGCATCATCCAGCAGATAAGTCAGGATGCTCAACAGAACCTCTTCTATGGTCCTTCCAGGACTCATACGCTTAATATGGCACAAGCGGCTAGTCCTTCCATCAAATTACCAGAAACGGTAACCAATCCCTCCAAAACCAGGCTAGCCATCATTTCAAACAACTCTCATCTGACTCTTCCTTTGCAGTCAATTCCAAATTAGACTTTGAAACCCTCCTGTATTTGGCTCCTTTTGCTAATGCTCCAAACATCATCATCAATGCTCTGGAGATCATGCCAGTCACTTTGGATCATTCAATCTTGGCTGGGTCGGACTTGCTCCCTGAGTTCCTCTTCTGACTTGGTCAATTCTACAAACCCAATGTGCTGGTTTCTGAGCTTTCAATCAGGAACAGCATACACTTTGAGCTCCCCTATGCTAAACTCTGGGCCCAAGTCACCGAGGCATTGACATTAGTGCTAAATCCCTCTGATCTGGACAACCTTCTGGATTGGTATACTGCTTCTTATGCTCTCCGCTTTGCTGACCAAGTTCTTTGAAGTTGGTTGATGAAGCTTCCAGCCTCGCCTGGCTTCCTTTAATTGTTCAGCTTTAGCTTTTGTGAAGCCCATAGTCATCATTTGCAAGATGCAATACACTATTTACACAACTACCTCTTCTCTGGAGCTTTTCATCACTATCTTCTGTTGATGGCATTAATTGGGGGCATGATTTGACAACCCCCATCAAGTATTCCTTCTTTGCTGCCAGCTCACATGTCTGGTGTTCTTGATGAGGCCCATCGGCAGGCGCTCAAGACAAATCTTCTGGCTCTGGTGCCTTATCAGGATTACTTGGGGTTAATCACCAATTGCCTCTTCCTATATTGCTGTTTTCCTCCCCACTCCAAGGTTTTGTAATTGGCTTCTTCCAACATATCAATTTCCCTTCCCCTAGTCATATTCTCTCAGGGCTCATCATCTGCTCAACGTACATGGTTTCATTTAGGTCTTGCCCTCACAAGTGTTCAATTGCATATTGATTTCAATGGCCTATTTTTCCTACTGTGATACATCCTCCCTCCCCCAAGAGGCAACATAGGTGGAATCATCCCTGTACTGAGGATGACCAATAAAAAAAATTATAAAAAATTTACTAGCTTTTTTATATTCATATATATTTTTTCCAAAATCTTTTATTAATTTATTATTTTTATTCTCTCTTCTTTTTTTTCTATGGGATTTGACCTTGTTTCAGTTTAGAGGTCCATCTTTTCCCCCAAACTGGGTCCTGGGCACTTAAACCTACCAGTTTTCTATGGTTCAGAGGTCCTTTTTTCAGACTTAACCATCTAGATTGGTTCAGAGGTCCTTTTTTTGGACTTGACCTAATCATCAGAAATGACCAACTTAATGGTTCATTGGTCTTTTTAAAACTCTTTTATTTTTTTTCTATCCAATGCTTTAGATACTTAGCGCGGACTCAATTTACTACTCTTCCATCCAAGAGATCCTTGATGGAGTAATCATCAGTTTCCATCTTGGCGATTACTTCAAATGGACCTGACCACAATGCATTCAATTTGTTTCTTGATCCAAAACCATGCATATTGCAATAGGCGACTCTTTCCCCTATTTGATATTATTTCAATGCCAGTCAGTTTTTATTAACCATCAATTTCGCTCATATACTTTTCTTCAAGGTTGTATCAAATGCTTGCAATTGCATATCAATCAGGATACTCATTAGTCAGTTCAAGTATTGTTAGGTACCCATCCCCAACGTAGGTTCTACTACCAAATATAATATTGGTGGCAATGCGGCCTTCCTCCCGTATAGTAATTCAAATGGCATCTTTCTCGTCACTATATAATGACTAATGTTGTAGGTAAATGTCACCAAACTCAGGTATGTTCCCCACACAGAAGTTTTCCCTGCGACTAACTTCCTCAGCGTCACAGCCAGCATCACATTGACGCGTTCTATCAATCCGTTCATCTCCAGCCAGTATGGTACTAACATGACTCCTTGGATCCCCATTATGTCATTTAGGCTTGGGATCACATGAGATGTGAAGTTGGTCCCATTGTCACTCAGTAGGACTTGTGGACATCTATGCTGTTATACTACTTGATCCAGGATGAATCTCGCAGTACTGGTAACATCAACTCTGGTTAGGGCTTTCGTTTTGACCCATCTCATCAGATGGTCAATGGCTACTATGATGTACTTGACTCCTCCTGTGCTCATCGCCAGCGGTCCCATCATGTCAATGGACACCGTGTGCCATGAAAATCCAGGTCTGACTAGTCAGTATTCAGTTGTATTCTTGTGTGGTTTATGCAGCCGGCATTCCATGCAACAAGCTAGATGATCTGCAACATTATATTTAATCGATTCCCAGTAATAATACTGGCGAATATGGTCAGTTGTTTTTCTCAGGCCTCCATGCCCAACAACCTTATGAGCTGCTTGGACTAATGCAGCTCTTTCTAAAGGTTTCAGGAATAATAGCCGCTTCCCGTTTATTGTCTTGAATACTTGCCCATCCATAGTCTTGGTGTTTTCCATTGCTTTTCAAACTGGGCCTTGGATTTCTTGAGGCACATCCTCAATTCTTCCTTCGACCATTCTCTGGAATAGCTCATCCACCTGCGGGTATACCAACTGGACCATTGGTAACCATGATAAGCCATCTGCATTCTGGTGAGAAGCCCCCACTCGGTGGACTATCTCATAATCATAAGCCTGAAGCTTAAGTGCCCATCGGGCCAGTTGTCCTTCCAGTTCCCATATATTGTGCAGCCAACACAACAAAGAGTGGTCCTTCACCACCTTAAATTGCGTTCCGTGGACATACACCTGAAACTGCTTACACGTGTAAATGACTGCAAGGCATTCATGCTCACTCACGGTGTAGTTCCTCTCAGCTGCTGAGAGTGTCCAGCTCACATACGCCACCAGATGCTCATCCCCAAGTTCATTTATTTGGCTCAGTATGGCGCTGATCACTGTTAATGAAGCATCAGTTTGAATGATAAACTCTTGATTAAAATTCAGATATTTTCTGGATTGGCGAATTTATCAAATACCAGCTTAACTCATCAAAGGAGTCCTGGGCCTCTTCATTCCATATGAATCCCTTTTTTGGATCCTTTAATAAATGAAGCAAAGGCTTGGCTATTCAGGTGAAGTCCCAAATAAATCTTTGTAATTTTGACCATCCCAAGGAATAATTGGATGTCTCAGACACTCTACAGCACAGCCATGCGCTCAATAGCTGCTATATTCTGGTGTTACAGCTGCAGTCCACTTGCGTTAATCACAAATATCAGGTATTTCAGCTCTTTCTTGAAACTGTGGCAATTCCTTGGCTTGATCTTCAGGTTAGCCATAGGCAGTCTCTTAGAAACTTCCTCCAAGTGGTGCAGGTGATCAGTAAACGTTCTACTGAACACATTGATATCATCCAGATATACCAGGATGCATGACAAATTCAGGTCGCTCAATATCGCGTCCATTGTCATGGTTGGTTGACTTAATAGTGGGAACTGATGCTAAGGATAAGGCTGGGCGACAGGAGCCCAGAAAATGAAACTTCAGGCTCTTCCTGACCTGAAACACACCTTAGATCAACGCTGGGTGCAAGCTAAGCATGCCCAGGTTGATACTAATGGGGTGCAAAATGCCCAGCCTCTGATCTCGGCCCAGGCACTAAAATGGACGATTTACATTACAAATGAAGATGGTTTGATTCAGTTAATTGGAGAGCAAGGGTTTTAATCCCATTCAAATTATGAAATCTTAAGTTTAGGTAAAATACAGCTTCAATTGATTACTCGAGTGAAGGCACTTTTGGTGTATTTTACTAAAATGGATGGAAGCATCTGTTTATTGGAGCGTCAAGGCTTGGGTGCACTTCTGCAGAACCTGAATAGCCACGGCCCACTTTAAATATGATTTTGCGACCAAAATTCCTTGTTGGTTGACTTTCTTAAATAAAAATATCCGTTTTTTTACGTTTTGCTTATGGTTCCTTGGGCTAACTTGGTGGCGGACCTCTTCAGGGAGGTCTCCAACTATGTGGGCCACTACCTTCTATCGCAATTTACCAAAATCCCAGGTGCTCCCTTGGGCCGCCAAGGTCCCCTCCAGATCGAGGCACCCAAGCCCCCTGACGCCAAGTTACACTTGATTATGGACTCTCCTCTGGGGTACACTCAAGCTGTTATGTTCCTCACTTACCTGGTACTATATGTTGCGCTCTACACCCTTGCCTGGAGTACCTTTTGCACAGGCACTGTTCAAAGTGTCTTCCTTCCCTTTTTCTTAACAGCTAGTTCCCTAGCAATGTTGGTTTGCATCCCACATCACCTTGCTGGGAACGAGAGAGTTACAGACACTCTCTTGACATTAGTCAACCAACCTTTTTATTATACGTGCATAAGAATTATCCATGTGGGACTTTCATTATTAGTAAATTGGGTGCGCTGGCCATTTTTCACTGCCAGGATGGTGCCTACCACAGTTTTCTCATTTGGTTTTGTATTGGTGCATCTTGGCGTTATTCTTGCAACTACCAATTAGGAAGTGCCCACCCTTCCTGCTTGTACCTGGTGGTCTCAGACTTTTCGCGATACTAAAGTCATGATTCACCGCCTTTCTCCCAAGATTTACTCAGAAATTCATCAGGCCTTAGCTTCCCTTGAGTCAAAACCCTTGTTAGGGAAAAATAATTCGTCTAGTTCACGTCTGCTTTTGTGAGGAGTGGATCTGTTGTCCCAGTTGTCGTCTGAGTCGGGTGACTGGGTTTTTGCGGTACTCCGCACACAGCCACTCTTGTGGCGAGCAATAGAGGGTTTGGAACAGGTCTTGGAGCAGAATCGACCTGATGAAGCATCCCTCCATTCCTTCTTTGAGTTCTTTTCTCTGCGTCAAGTGGGTCAGCCGATGAAGGTATACTTGAGTGAATTCTGCAAAAAATCCTGGTCTTTGCCATTAACTGACAAGGTTAATATGTCATTTCTCCATTTGACCTTAGACATATCAATGCAAAACTCCCCGATTTGGCAGTCGCCTCCTTCCAATTTTGATCATCTTGTCAAAACCCTTTGGGGTAGTTTCTCCTCCTCAACCTGGAAGGGGCCAGGTAATTTGGCCGTCATTGGATCAAATCATATAAATATGGAAGCCAAAAAGTTGCACGCGCCTCTGGAAATGAGGGAATCTTATCTTTCTAATCCTTCTACTTCTTCTAAATTTGGAACTGTACAGGGGTCTAGCCCCAAGAATGAAGTAAGGTTTCAGATGATTCCGCCACAATGATGTCACCCATGGTAATCCCTATAAATATCGCGTCCTCAACTAGTGATATTTCCTTGAATCATGAGATGCTTCCCACTGATTTCCTCCCCATCTCGGCGGAAAATGGGAACATTGGAGGGTCTTAACCCAAATTTAACAAAAAAATTATGTTATCATTTTTCTCCCCAACACATTTCTGAGGTGCATGGCGAAGCATCAGCTCTGGGCTTGGGGGTGATGGCCCTGGATAGCAATGCACACTGAACCCTTGGAATGAGTGTGGGTTCATTAGAGCCAGAAAACGCGTTTTATAACATGAACGATTTATACCAAACCAAACCGTTTATTTGCTCATATGGTCTGGATGAGGACCCTATTTTGGTATATCAGATTACTCCTGAGAACCCTCGTTTGAACCCTACCATGATTAGGGGTTCTCAGGAAGTTGAAAAGGAACTTAATCACAAATATAAAGATGTATATGCACCTGCAGAGGGTGTGGTAGGATATGTGGCCTCAGTAGTAAGAGTGGCCCACTATCCCTCCCCCTTCTATGATTCCAAAACATACCCTGATGGCTTGTTCAAGCCAGAGGAAGTTTTTTCTGGTGAGTTGATGGCGTTTTCTGAGTTGAATAAATCCCATTCTGGATACTTCTTGTTTACTGCTACCCTTACATCCTTTTATGGAAAGTTCAGCACAACTATTTTGGTGGATACTGGTTCCTCAAATAATTTTATTGACCAAAACTTTGCTGACTATCTTGAGTTGAGTTACTCACCAGGTGGTATGGTTAGAGTTGGGGTTTTTCAAGGTATTCCCACACTGAATGTCATGGAAACAATCGATTTCCAGGTAGGTTATTATCTATTGTCTGACCAGTTTCAAGCTATCAGAAACCTCTTGTTCCCCATTATTTTGGGTGTTGAGTGGTGGCGAAAGTTTGACGTCAGAACTAATTTGAAAGAGAACATTTTATCCTTGTCTTTGACAAACGGTCACCAGTTGATTGTTCCTTTGTCTGAGGATAACGCCCAAGGCAAATTACCTCATTGGCCCGATGTTCCCAGTCCATATCTTGCCCCTTTGCTGAAGCCCACTGTGGGACTTTCCTTACCTTCCTGTTTGGAGGATTTGGCATCTTCTTTTGATGCAGCTTCAGCTAGTACGCTACCAGAACATTCCGAGTTCAATTGTGAATCTAAACTCACTGTGGATCTGGTGCATATTTTTCCCCCATATACCCATTGACTGTCCGGGAGGAAGAGGTTTTAGATGTATGGGTGAAGGAGCAATTGGCCAAAGGTGCCATCTTTCAGCTTACCTCCCCTGTTTGCTCCCCACTTCTCTTTGTGGAGAAGGCTGATGGAACTTTACATCTGAGTGTCAATTATGGAAATTTAAACAATGTGACTGTACCCGACCTCCATCCCATCCCTTTAGATATCCAGATTGCACGCTATGTGGAAAAGGCAAAAGCTTTCTCCAAGTTGGAATGCCTCAATGCATTCAATCAAATCCGGATAAAGAAGGGCCAGGAGTAGTTAACCGCATTCTGTACCAGAAAAGGGATTTCCCAGTTCCGGGTTATGCCCTTTGGGCTTAAGAATGCCCCTGCCATCTTTCAACGCCGCATTGATGCTGCGTTGGGGGACTTGTTGGGGGTATGTGCGGTTGCCTACATGGATGACATCATGGTGTTTTCCCCCGATCAGGAGTCACATGCAGTACACCTCTGACAAGTAGTGGAGAGATTGAGGGCCGCTTGCCTTACCCTCAAGATTAGTAAATGCGAATTCTTCAAGTCCCAGGTTACTTTTCTGGGTAACGTCGTTTTTGACCAGGGCCATATGATACCTCCAGACAAGGAGAAGGCTATTCGTGAGTGGCCTACCCCCACCTCTGTCAAGGAACTGAGGAGCTTTTTGGGGACGTGTACATTCCTCAAGAAGTTCACACCCAATCTCTCTGAGGTGGCAGCTCCCTTATATAAGGTCAGCGGTGCCAAGGTGCTTCAGTGGTCCTCCACTTTAGAGGATGCTTTCCAAGCGGTAAAGTGCACCTTTTTATTCACATCCATCCTTCGCCATGTTGACCCTGCCAAGGAGTTCATTGTGTCCTCAGATGCTTCCAACTTTGTCATTGCGGCTGCCCTGTTACAGGTGGGTGAAGATGGGTCTGAGCATCCAGTGGGATATTTTTCTAGGAAAATGTCTCTGCATGAGTTAGACTACGCCATATATGACAAGGAGTTATTAGCAGTGGTGGAGGCACTGATTTATTGGTGTCACCACTTACATGGCTCTTCCCAACCGTTCTGGGTTCGCACAGACCACTGAGCCTTGTTGTACTACTGTGCTCCACATGTTCTAACACCACGTCAGACCCGTTGGCATGAGACCCTTGCCCTATTTACATTTTCCTATGAGTTCACCAAGGGCAAGGAAAATGGTTTGGCGGATGCTTTGAGCCGCAACCCTGCTTTGGCTTCCAATCCAAAGGAGGTAGAGATTCACAACACCCGGTTGATGATTCCACTGAGTATGATTCTGTCTCAACTTCCTAAGTCCAGTGTAAATGCACCAGCGCTCATGCCTCTGGAAAATTCAGCAGAATACAGTATGTTTAGAAAGGGTGTTCTTTTTCAGCCGTTATCAGCTGAATATGCTGTTGTTCTCGGTAAGAGCGCCCTATTAAAGGAGGACTTCTCCAGGGGGTATCACATGAAGGATGAGATGGTGAGGCTTCAGGGACGCCTATGGGTTCCTGCTGGACCACTGCGCCTGGAGATCATCCAGGACCATCATGACGGAATCATTGTTGGTCATCCTAGAAAAACAAAGACCTTGAAGTTGATACGACGCACTTACAATTGGAAGGGCTTGCCTGTTCAGGTAGGACGGTAATGTAAAGAGTGCCTGATCTGCAATCAAATGAAACTTAATCGGCAACCTTTAACAGGGTTTTTAGTACCAGTCCAAAAGGCTGAAGGGCCTTGGACTTCCCTATCAGTGGATTTCATTGTGGAGTTACCAGTTTAAATGGGTATGATGCAATAATGGTGGGGTGTACCGCTTTACAAAGTTCGCCCACTTTATTCCTTGCAGAACAACCATAACTGCTGCTGAATTGTCCAGGCTCTTCGTCGCCCATGTATTTGCGCTTCATGGGGTTCCTCAAGAAATCATTAGTGACTGGGGACCCCAATTCACCTCCATCTTTTGGGAAGAGTTGTGTAAAACAATTCAGATTCGCCCCTGCCATTCAACTGCCTATCTTCCCCAATCATATGGGCAGACTGAGCGAGTGAACCAGTGCTTGGAACAATTTCTGCGTTGTTACACCACCGCAGATCATTCATATTGGGTTCCTAAACTTCCCATGGCCCAGTTTAGCTACAACAACACTTTGCATTCATCAATCGGTTGTTCACCCTTTTATGCTAACCATGGCTTTAACCCTGCTTTTAACATGGAGCCAAGCTGTGGTTCCAAAGTGGAAGCGGTACTGGACTTTGCTAAGACTCTCAAGAAGGTCCATCAGGGGGTGTCCACAATTTTGGAGGCGGCTATGCTGATTTATAAGGAGAATGCTGATGGAAAGCGCTGAGTGGGTCCAGCATACAAGGAAAGGGATCTTGTGACGCTTGATGCTCGCAACATCCCTATCAAGCAGCCATGCAAAAAGCTGGGTTAAAGAGGATTGGTCCTTACGTGTAGTAAAAATGTGGGTCATGCCTCATACCAGTTGGATCTTCCCTCCGCGTTTTGGATCTTTTCCATCTTTCATGAAAGCAAATTGGCATTGTTTGAGGGCCCTCCACCTGTGACTCCTGAGGCTTATCTTATGGACGGGGCACCAGAATGAGAAGTGGAGGAAATAGTAGCCTCCCGCCGGGTTAAGCAACGCCTTGAGTACCAGGCATCCTGGAAAGGGTTTGACGCAGCAGAGAACAGTTGGGTGCTGGCACGGGAATGTGTACATGCCCAAGACCTGATTGAATCATTCATAACTATTTTCCTGAGGTTGCAGGATCTCAGCCTAAGCCGGCCATCGCCGTTATGAAGTTGCCACCAGCACATAAGAACTTCTCCTTAGCAAACGCCCCTGGAGGGGGGGTGGAACCCAAGAAGGAGGAGTGGGTAATGTCATGGTTGGATGACTTAATAGTGGGAACTGATGCTAATGATAAGGCTGGGCGACAGGAGGCCCAGAAGGTGAAACTTCAGGCTCTTCCTGACCTGAAACACACCTTAGATCAACGCTGGGTGCAAGCCAAGCATGCCCAGGTTGATACTAATGGGGTGCAAAATGCTCAGCCTCTGATCTCGGCCCAGGCACTAAAATGGACGATTTACATCACAAATGAAGATGGTTTGATTCAGTTAATTGGAGAGCAAGGGTTTTAATCCCATTCAAATTATGAAATCTTAAGTTTAGGTAAAATACAGCTTCAATTGATTACTCGAGTGAAGGCACTTTTGGTGTATTTTACTAAAATGGATGGAAGCATCTGTTTATTGGAGCGTCAAGGCTTGGGTGCACTTCTGCAGAACCTGAATATCCACGGCCTCCTTTAAATATGATTTTGCGACCAAAATTCCTTGTTGGTTGACTTTCTTAAATAAAAATACCCGTTTTTTTACGTTTCACTTATGGTTCCTTGGGCTAACTTGGTGGCGGACCTCTTCAGGGAGGTCTCCAACTATGTGGGCCACTACCTTCTATCGCAATTTACCAAAATCCCAGGTGCTCCCTTGGGCCGCCAAGGTCCCCTCCAGATCGAGGCACCCAAGCCCCCTGACGCCAAGTTACACTTGATTATGGACTCCCCTCTGGGGTACACTCAAGCTGTTATGTTCCTCACTTACCTGGTACTATATGTTGCGCTCTACACCCTTGCCTGGAGTGCCTTTTGCACAGGCTCTGTTCGAGGTGTCTTCCTTCCCTTTTTAACAGCTAGTTCCCTAGCAATGTGGGTTTTCATCCCACATCACCTTTCTGGGAACGAGAGAGTTACAGACACTCTCTTGACATCCTTTGCCCTCTGGAACGTTGCGGGCGCATTGCAAAGACCCTGGGGCATCCTAATTGGCTGGTATAACCCTGTGCGGTAATAATCACACATTTTTCTTGGTCTTCTTATGGCAAGTCGATCTGCCAGTACCCCAAGATTAGGTCCATCACGGAGAAATGCTTCGCTTCTCCTAATTGTCCACCACATTGTAAATCCTCAGTAGGGGATACAAATCCTTCTTCATAATTTTGTTCAGCCTCTGATAGTCAATCACTACCCGATTTGATCCATCTATTTACTTCATGATCAGAATTGGACTTTCCCAGGGATTTGATGATGGAACTAGAAGACCATGCTTCACTAGTTTGCTGATCTCTTCTTCCACTGCTGCTTTGGCAGCTTTTGTTCTTCAGATCGGTCTCATTCTTTTTTAGTACTAGATGGTCCCACCTACAGATCGGTCTCATTCTTATTGGTAGATTTTCCCCAGTGTCAACCTTGTGAATTACGCCTTGTGCGCATCCCAAATCGTGGTTGTCCTGAGCGAATACTTCCCAATATGCCTCATTTAAATTTGAGCACCTCTTCCTTCTGCCCTTCCATCAGATCTGTGAGCTTTTTAAATCAACCAATAGGTTGATGCTTTCAGCCGCCCCAGCTGATAAACCTATTTCAATGAGAGATCCTAAATTGTGGAATTTATCAATTTGGCCTGATTGGCAGATCTCTCCATTATTGACCTTGTAATTCACTTCATGTGTATCCCAATTCCTGGTCATTTTTGGGTGAATATTCTCCAATACTTTTCAATAATTTGAGCATCTCCTATTGATGGCCTTCTGACAGATCAGCGAGTTGCTCTTAATCAACCAATAGGTTGATACTTTCAGCTACCCAGCCAATGATTTCATCCCATCAAGGGTTTTACTCCATTCAGCCATCAGGATTTCTTGTCGCTTTATAGATCCAAAACTCTTAGACCATAAAATGATATTTTTTATATATTATATATTTTTTTGTATTTTTCTTTTGCAATGGGACTTGCAACCTACAAAAAGGCTCATAGGTCTTTCTTTCCCCTTCATCCTAACTGGGTCCTAGGTACTTAAACCTAAAGGTTATCATGGTTCAAAATCTTACCCTCTTAAGATTTGACCAACCATTTGGTTCAGTAGTTCCCTTCTGGGACTTGACCAAAATCTCAGGACATAAATATTAATGGTTCAGAGGTCCGCTGGGAACATTGCAATTATTTTCTCTTAGGCTCAATACTACCAATTTATATTGACCTTTATTCCTATATGACCAGCAGCGCTGTCTCCTCACATATAGGCCATACTTGCTGACTTTAGGCAGTTCTCCTGAATTAAGCCTTTAATCATGACTGGAAATTCGTCCAACAGGCCCTAATTTCATCTCTTATTTAGCAACTGATGCTTTTGGATCTTTGTATCTCATCAGCCAACAGTTTCATCCTATTGTCCAGCTCGTTTTTCTCTCCTGAAAACGATTTTTAACCTCATGGCTATCCTTAATTATACAGGTCTTTCTGGTCCCATTAGCTTCATCCAATTTCTCCTAAATTGACGAACTCATCTCCAGTAACTTCTGACCAGTGATTGTGTTATTAAAACAAATGATTTCCTCCACTAGCTTGAATCAATCATTTCCTATTTTGACTTCATCTAAAATTGGTATGGCAATCCAATTCTCCGGATTGATTGCTTCTTATTTCATCCAATGTCTCATCTGAACACTCTCTCCTCAGGACTATTTAAAGAGGATCTAATTTCAACCTTAGTTGATCCTGCTGATACTCTTCATCTAAAGTATATGACCAGTGAAACTGGTTTCCTTGCAGCACTAGATAGTTCCATATCTAGGCTGCAAGCCCTTTTCCCTGAACTTGAGTATCTTTAGCTTGTTTCTTTTGGTGCTCCACTTTTGATCTGGGTGAATGCCAATGAACGTGATCATCTTCACGTTGATCTTCGTTAATTCCTTCAGTAACTTAATTCCAAATTTGGAAACATCTTCATAGGACATCCTTATAAATTCTTCAACTCAACTACCCTCTGTAGTGAGCACCAACTTGTAAAAATTTACTAGTTTGGGTTATTATTGGTTTATGGCCCTAGTAATCTTTTTACTGCACAGGTTCAATTTCCTTGTGCACCTTGCATTGTAAAGAATATATTATCCAATAATAGTAGGGAGAATATTATCCATAGTTGAGTTAGAACTATTATCAGGCCCAATGCTTCGGTCAGTACTTCTGATTATATATTTGATGAGTTAAACTCATAGGGATTTGTTTCCTGTATTACTGTCCACCTGCTCTTTGTCAAGATCTACTGATGACAGTCTCTTTTGACCCAACACACAGTCAGCAGCTATCCCTGATTGTGTTTCCCTTCATCTCTAGATCCCCACTCAGATCTCTACTCTTCTTTATGAGAGTCTTCCAATTATTGCCTTCTGCAATAATATCCTT
>JAKSZP010004352.1:0-83701 GCA_022478985.1 Massospora cicadina
TCGCCATGTGGACCATCCACACGATTGTATTGGATGCCATTGCAGGCTCCACCCCCACCCTCCCAGAAGCTGTCCACCGGTTCTGGTACCACTTAGTAGACCGCTTTCAAGTGTGGATGTTTGGATACCTCCCACCGCGTCGCCGTCAGTTGGTCTCCTCCTGGTTCCCAGTTTGGTTCATCAACTCAGACCCCTTCCTACACATGTGCTCAATTGTGGTTTCAGCCCCTTTACACATTCCCCCTCCTCCCTGTAGTGACGTTCCCGCTGGCAACAGGAGATAGCATTGCTTCTCTGGGGTGCCTCCCCTGTTCTACGTTCCATTTTCTTTATGTCTTTTTGGAAGTGTCTGTCCCCTGGTCAGCCTTCCCCGCAATAAACTCAAAATTCCTATGGCAGATTAGGCTGCATTAAAAACTGAAACAGATGACCAATCTATACCAAAAGGTTCGTTCATTACCCACTTAATTTTTGCGTTCTGGGAAAATATAACCCAAAGTGCCATTTGTGCAGATATAAGCCCCAACAGGTGAAGTGTGGCAAATGTATAAACGCTGCTTCCCCTATCATCTGGCAGCTCTTCAGGGTGCACTTGCCAGCACATAGCCAACCCTAACTAGTGAATATGTTCACCCCCAACTTTCCCACATTTCTTTTCTCAGGTACATACCTTGTAACAATTCTTTCATAACCCCCTGGTTATGGAGCACAAAAGATATACTACATGGCAATCAGTAACTGGTGTTTCTCTCCTTGGTTAGCCAATACAGAACTGAAAAATCAAACAAATATATATAAATGCTAATACAAGTGAAAATGGGCTTTATTTTGCAGAGCAAATGAAATAGATAGTTTTTCTAAGTGAGGAAAGGGGGAACACACATTCAATAAAAATTAGCCTAACAAGAGCTATGTAAAATAATAATAAATTGAGTGTTAAAAATGCTTAATGAATGCTGGAATCCCAGCAACCGTTTGCTGGTTGATTTAAGAATCTAAATTTTTAAAATCTTCTGCAAATATAAGAGTCTTTTAGGATTTACCCAATTTGCATTGAATTGAAAATATAGTTTTGACAGCGAAATGGGACCACAACCATTCTCATAGCAGATTTCCTAAGTCCTGACCTTAGGAAACCATGTATAATCACCAATTGTTAAGACAGTTTAAATCTATGTAAGTGCTTTGATAATTAGTTATTTGGTATTCAACTTTAGAGCTTGTGGCTCTATTAAAGATATCTTCACTTTTAATTATACTTTAGTGAAGATTTTTAAAGTAGTTCTATACTTTAACACTTTTTTTTTGTTGAAATCTCCTATATCTATTATCAAAAAAACTATAAAATGACTTTGTTGTAAAATTAGTACATTTTTTAATTTAAAAAACTTTACATGGATGCTGTAACCAATTATACTGAGACTCTGGCACAATCATCAATGCACAAAATAAAAACCTTCCCAACAATCCAGACACTGCATGATATTCTCCTCTTCTTATGTAAGTTTATCTGTAAATTGATGCAGAAACCATTATAAAAATCTGTCAACCTTCACCTGATGCGTTGCTTTCTACTTATAATCTATGATTTTGTCTATTTAGCTTTTATTACTTAACGGTTAGCTGCCAAAACCTTCTGTGTTTACATCTGATTTATATAATGATGGTGTTGAGGTTTTAAACATAAATCTTCAGTACATAGAGCTTAAGCTATATTTCATGTAAACTAATTTATGTTGCCTCTGCTTTTTTCAGAAAACTGGCGTGCAAAAGAATACCCTAACTTTCATCATGGATGCTTAAGCAACCACTAGAGAAAGCTTAGGTCTCATGTTATTACCAATATGATAGAAGTGGGGAGGAGGGTTTGTTTGTATATGATTGGAAATAAGAATGAGTGAGGTTAAATGTTTTATACTTATTCCCTACTACATGAGTTTCTGGATAATCATTATTGAAATGACCAAAGTAGGAATCAAGTGGGACATGGCCACGACCAGTTTTGATACAAAGGGGTTCAGCCTTTCCATAGGCCCAATTAGGAGGGTGTTAAGAGGTAGTTATGGTTAAATTCAAATAATAGTGCATTTGTGTATTACTTTTGATTAAAAGCTTAAAAATAATATACCCAACAGAGAAACTTTGCAGTATGTTGGTTTTTATCCCTAAGAGATGGGAGAGATAGATTAGTAAAGTTTGAATGAATTCTAATAAGCTAGGGCAAATTTCTATAATGATTCACTTTGTGATTCATTCTTCTAACTCCAGGTTTCAATCATCCAGTACACAGTCTCAATCATCCAATTCTTCCTTAACCCTAGAATTTGTTGACGAATTTGAAGCCCCTTGTATTCCCATTTTTGCTTGAAAAACATCCATGAAAAATTTCATTTGTAAAACATAATTACATAGGGCTGCCCCATATACTAAAGTTTTACAGCTTAAAGTGCCCTTGGTTGATTTTTTTGTTGTGTAGGCAAATTTGACTCTGAGGCACATAAATTAACCATACATTTGATATAAAGACAGAGTTGTTTGATTTTCTTCATATTTTTCTCTGCTGACTCAATAATCTAATGGATTTAGGCTTAGGGTGGGTTTTAGGGTGGCATAGGTCAAAAAAAGGGGCTGATGCTACCCATCTTTAAGTTTTAAAGGACCCAAGGGGCTCCTAGTGTGGGCAACTAATGCGGGATGAAGGCCTCAGGTACTGCCCCCCACCACACTAGGGCTGCGCGAATCTAAACACCACTTAAAATGTGGGCCCAACCACAATTGGAAGTAGCTCTCGCTACCCTCTAAACTGACATATGCCCGCCATGTTTAATTATTGGGAAGCTCATCTCGCCAGCCAGGACAGGCAATATGCCTCTCATCTCCCTTGTGGGGGTCAAGACCTGATGCTCCCAGGTTTAAGGCCCCTGAGGGGGAGAACCAAAGCTCTCCCCTTTGTCACCTGCTTTTTTAATGGAGATGATGCTCTCTGGCCCTTTTTGTCCAGGCAGCCTTGGAGTCCTTTTGGATCAACCTTAATTTTCTTACATGATCCATTTCACTACCAGCCAGCTCATGCCAACTGAACTGACAGCTAGCCAAGCTTCAAGCCAACTCGACAAACTGCAGCATTTATTGTAGGCAGGTGCACCAAAGTGCAGCCAACCAGGATTGCCCCTCCCTTGTCCTGGGCTCCACACCCATGCAAACCCAGCTCGTGGGGAGGCCGTTTGACAGGCGCCCTGCCCAACTTGTACCCCCCCTTACTGCCCATATTCTCCCCTCAGGGAGTGGTAGACACCTGCAAGAACAGGTCAGCACAGTCATCACTACCATCCCACACTTCTTTCAGCCACTACGGGACCTGACTAACATGCCTCTCTGGGTTCTGTGTTAGCTACTCACCCATGTTTCCACAGGATTTCCCTGGTTGCACTACGTGGAGGCCCCAACTTACCCTAATTAGCCCAACATGCTACTCATCTTCATCTAGGGTTTTCACTAGATCATTGATCTGGCAAAGAGGAAAATACTTATATTTAATGCCCCTCTTGATCTTAAAGGGGTGCAATCTCCTATCCAGATTACTAGCTGGGTGTAAGTCCTGGTAAACATCCTCTGGGCGTCTATTGGTCCATTTTTCCATTTCTGAGCAAGAAGGTACTGAAGAGGATGGTCATACCCCTTGTTACTCAAGGCAATCTTGCTCACGTGGTAGATGAATGATGGGTAACAGCCCTTCCACTTCAGATCCCACTTCCAGTGCCCACACTCTCCTCAGCAGAACTGTTATGAGGAATCAGTGAAATCTGCACTGAGATCGCCAAAATGGAATTGATAGCAACTAATTTGAGCAGCAATCAGCCTGATACTCAGATTTCAAATGGTCAAAAAGGTATGAAGACTGATCTATCAGCTGGAATGCCTGGCAGTTGCGATTTGGTTAACATGATGATCAAAAAAATCCTCCCCTCCCAAATCTGTCAGGCATCACCCCTGATGGGCAGGTAATAGCATCGGACACCATCAATGAGGTTTTAAAGCTTCCTGCCAGCAAATCGGGCATTTCACCTGATGCAATGCCACTGACCAAACAAATGGCCCAGCAACCAAGCACAGGCGGGTTGGGCATCCTGAACCCGTTCCCAACCAAATGGGTCCACCCATATGTGGGGTGGTCTTGGAGGATTCCCATCACTCGTCAGGCTAAACACCATCATATCAACCATTGGAAAAGTTGCCAAGCTTTGGTTTGGATGTTTAAGGTCAAACTGACTGCAACTCAGCCCGCTGCCAAATTTTGTGATGTCAGTTCCCAGGGAACTAACCTGCCCATTCCCAAATAATTTGCCGCTTAGGTTGAACTTGCAGGACCCAATCCCAGCTTGTTTCCCTCCAAATTGATGACTATTTAATCAGTCACATCGCACTGAGAAAATTGTTGGTCGATTCTCCTTCCTTAAATTTTCCAATAAAAACAACCCTCCCCAAAATTCAAACCTTTATCTGTTGAAAATTAAGCTCCCTTCCAGTTCCATATTTGTCTTACCAGAAGCAGTGCCTCTGGCATTCTTGTTTGCCATTTGGGTGCTCTGGAATCTGGGCTGGCAGGCCAGTCTAATTCTTACTTGCTGTTTGCCTGACATAATCAACTAACCATTAATATAAACCATTTCCGCCTTTCTTGTAGATATTGGCGCAGCAATGGTCCCTTATTTCCAACTGAATCAGGTCATAAAGAAGATTATCCCTGCCCACATTAGTCCTGTCACACTCAAAACTCCAAACCCATACCCCATAGTTGCCGTGGCTATCTTGCCCATGTCAATAGGGTCTGACATCTCAACTTTCAATGAGTTTGCTCCCCAAAGCCCAGTAGTTTCCCAGCTGTCGCCCTTCAAAGGTGCAATTCCCATGGAACTGGAACCGATCATCATCAAAAATGAGGAAGAGGACAAGGAAGAGGCTATCCTGGCATCCCAGAAATTGTGACGTTCTGTCCAATATCTTGTGACCTGGAAAGGGTATCCAGCCTACAAGAACAGTTGGGGCAAGGCACATGATTGCATTTGTTTGTATGAACCTGGTCAAAGCATTCCACATATCCCACCCCAAGATTCTCCATTTCTCCCAAAAAACTGCGTCAGTAATGGTGATCAAGTTACCCAAGGCGCACAAGAATGTGGCTCTTGTACAGTTTCCCAGTGGTGATGCCCTTCCCTTGGAAAAAGGAAAGTATAATGTAAGTCCCAGTGAACGTTCTCTGGGCGTTGATTGGGCCACTAATCCGTTCCCAAGCAAGAAGGTACCAAAGAGGATGGTCATACCCCTCGTTACTCAGGGAAATCTTGCTCACGTGGTATATGAGCGCTGGGTAACAGCCCTTCCACTTTGAATCCCACTTCCAGTACCCACACTCTCCTCAGCAGAACTGTTATGAAGAATCAGTGAAATCTGCACCAAGATCACTGAAATGGAATTGATTGCTACTAATTTGAGTGGCAATCAGCCCGATGCTCAGATTTCAAATGGTCAAAAAGGTATGAAGACTGATCTATCAGCCAGAATGCCTGACAGTTGCGATTTGGTTAATACAATGATTGAAAAAATCCCTCCCCTCCCAAATCTGTCAGGCATCACCCCCAATGGGCAGGTAATAGTATTGGATACCATCGATGAGGTTTCAAAGCTTCCTGCTGGCAAATCAGGCATTGCACCTGATGCAATGCCACTGATTAAATGAATGGCCCAGCAACTGAGCATGGGCAGGTTGGTCATCCTAAACCTGTTCCCAACCAAATGGGTCCACCCATATGTGGAGTGGTCTTGGAGGATTCCCATCACTTGTCAGGCTAAACACCGTCAAATCAACTATCAGAAATGTAGTCAAGCTTTGGTTTGGACATTCGAGATCAAACTGACTGCAACTCAGCCTGACACCAAATTTTGTGATGTCAGTTCCCAGGGAACTAACCTGTCCATTCCCAAATAATTCACCGCTTAGGTCAAACTGACTGCAACTCAGCCTGCCACCAAATATTGTGATGTCAGTTCCCAGGGAACTAACCTGCCCATTCCCAAATAATTCACCACTTAGGTCAAACTTGCAGGACCCAATCCCAGCTTGATTCCCTCCAAATTGATGACTATCTAATCAGTTGCATCACACTGAGAAAATTGTTGGTTGATTCTCCTTCCTTAAATTTTCCAATAAAAACAACCCTCCCCAAATTCAATTTTTATCTGTTGAAAATTAAGCTCCCTTCCAGTTCCATATTTGTTGTATCAGCAGCAGTGCCTCTAGCATTCTGGTTTGCCATTTAGGTGCTCTGGAATCTGGGCTGGCAGGCCAGTCTATTCTTAATTGCTGTTTACCTGACACTGGGGCCTGAAACCTTACATTTATCAGAAAGATAATACCTACAGCACCAAGATAATTTTTTAATGAGGCCTATATCAAGCTATTTTATAAAAATTATATTAAAGACTTACTTTGGTAAGAGTTTATATTTAATTTTAGATAATCGCTGTAGATGATAGTTTTAATATAGTATAAGGTGTTTACTGCAAGCTATGATAATAAAGAGATATCTCACCTTTCCATTAAGATAAAAATTTAATTTTATTAATCACATATTACATTAACTTATGATGTAGGACAACTGAACTTTTTAAGCAAAAAGGTTGTTTTGCTTTATAATCACTTAAGCGCCTTTGCAAATGATAGCTTATTAGAAAAGTTATACAGTTTATTGATTTAACAATATGTCATAAAACTTTGTAGCAGGTAAAAAATGCCTCATTGTAACAGATCAAATGATGCTGTACATCAATTTATACCAAAATTTGGAAAATTTCATAATATTTATAAATTTCAAAGGCAACGCTAACTAGGGTTATGCTGTTAATACAGGCTAACTGGGAGTTTATGTGAGTTATGAAAGAAAAATATATAAAAAAGAAGTGACAAATTGAAAATTTTTACGAAGATAAATCCAGAGTATATTAATATAAGATCAATATACTAAATTATCAACTAAAGTACCAGTTTAATGAGGTAAGCCTTATGAATCAGACTTATGAAAGGTAGTTCTTAGTTTTAGCTTTAGGTTTGATTCAAGCCTCTGAAAACCATCATACTCATTAGTTAAAAATTTGCAGCAAGGTGCCCAAAGATAACTAAACCCTTTTTGCTCATAATTTTTGTAATTTTCAGAAAACTTAGCCAATGATTACTGACCATTGGCATTAATTATGGTAGATAAGGCAAGGAAACTTGGACATTTGAGACTGGGAGTTACTTAAGATTTTAATTGATGACTTACTAACCAATTGTTTGAAGAAACTGTGGGATCCGAGCTAAACTTAAATCCAATCTGAAAGGAGTGGTAGCCAGTTTCATTTTGTTTTTGAGTCAGTTGTAATGGATGGATAGGCATAATTCTCAAGTATGTCATATATTTATTAAATGAGGGTCTTTTAGTGTTTTTTCTTCTTTAAATTAAATCAAATTTTTATTTTATTTAAGGATAGTATCTTAGTATATTACTTTATTATCAACTATAAAAACTTACTTTGATACAAGAATAACAAATAGAACTTTTATAAGTATGATAAAGAAACTTTTATAATCTATACAAATACTTTACATCATTAAATATTGCTTATTTTACTAACAAGTATAAATAAATAGATATATGTTTCAGCTATTACTAGGGTTAATATTTTTTATAATAAAACAAAGGTATAGCTCAAGTAGTGACTAGCAATAATCTGAGAATTAGATGCATATTCAAGTGAAGTTTTAAGTGATACATATAATCTAATTAACTATATCTCAGATTGAGATTGAAACTCAGAATATAGGTAAAGATCTAAAAGTCACTAGGTATTATTTGAAAATAGATAAGCAGATCACTTATCTGATTTTATAGTTGCTTAAGATACTAACTAACATGAGATTTGGGTTTAAATCTGACTATAACAAATACAACACATAGCTATTTATACTAACATATAACAAGTTTGTTCTTCAGTCATTACTTGACTATTAACATTTTAACTATATGTTTCAGATAATACAATTATGCATCGCTACACACCCAAACTACTAATAAAATTTTTAACACAAAACACTATAGCGAAGCAGGGTATTCAGCCAGTGATATAATAATCACTTATATATGGTTACGAAAAAATGAACAGATTTATCCTACAAATCTAAGACTCAATCGTCGAGGTTTAGTTATGACGTAGATTCATCTACAAATACGAGTTATATTTAGTTGGTACCTTTAAAGCACATCAGTTAAGCGAAGCCGGCTATAATTTTTTTTAAATTATACCTATTATTTCATTCTATCAAAGCTGTACCATACTGTTTAAACTAAATTATCAAACAAACTGTAGCTACTATGGATCACATAAACCCTGAAGACCAGATTCCCAAAATCCCCAATATGGAACTTCGGCATCACCGCTTCCTTCTCCTTAACTCAACAGCAGAGGATAAGGAAGTGTCCAAAAAGATACTTTTTGAGGCCATCACTGAAGATGGTATTAAATTTAAAAATCACACCTAATTATTTTATTTTCTCAGATATGGCCCCCTTTTACAAGCTGGTGTGCGAGGAAAATGGCTTCCCAATTGATTATGCTTTAGTTGAATCAATGTCTCAAAAAATGAAGAAAAACTCAAGGAGATAGAACTCAAAATGGTGGAAGCTAAGGAAAGCGAGGGAGAAACCGAAGTCTTCGATCTTCTCAAGGCCAAAGCTGATTACCTTGCTAAAATAGGCTCTAAGGTATATAGCCCCTTTGTTTATACGCGAAATTGATTTTTTTAAAAGGATGCTTCGGTTCAAACTTATCGTGAAGTATACGAAAAAGCCGGAACACTAGGGCAGAGACTTGACATACTCTTTAGCTTCATGCGTTTAGGATTTTTCTTTCATGACAACGGTTTGATCGAGGCCAATATTCAGAAGGCAAAAGCGTAAAGCATAATACGAATTTTAAATCTCTTATTTTTGTAAGTTTGTTGGAAGAAGGTGGTGACTGGGACCGCCGCAATCGCCTGAAGGTCTATGAGGGGCTTTATCTTCTCACCATTAGGGACTTCAAAGGATCTGCAGCTCTACTTTTAGATAGTGTCTCCACGTTCACTTCTACTGAGTTGATGGAATATAAAGATTTTGTAAAGTATACTGTTTTGATTAGCATGATCAGCCTCTCTAGAGTTGAAATGAAAAAGAAGGTGCGCTATAGGCTGTCCGTTATGATGTCTGTACTGACTTGATTTAGGTTCTAGACTCCCCTGAGATTTTGGAAGTCCTTCATGAGATTCCGCATCTGGAGATGTATTTGAACTCGCTGTACCAAGGCCACTATCAAGCGTTCCTTGCAACATTAGGTGAGAAGTCTAAATTACGGGTTTAACTTAGCCATAATATTTAGCTGCAATCGAAGAAACACATTTATTTAATTCAAGCTACCTTTTTGTCCACCGTAAATATTACATCAGAGAAATGCGGATCATTGCCTACAGCCAGCTCCTCGAATCATACCGCAGTGTTACCTTGGCAAGCATGGCCAAATCATTTGGCGTCAGTAAAGATTTCATAGACAGGTAAATATGCGGCTCATATTGCGTATGCTGATGGGTAAAATCAGGACATTTCTAAGTTTATTGCCGCTGGGAGACTCCATTGTGTTATCGACAAGGTTAATGGAATAATTGAAACAAACCGCGCTGATAATAAATTTGCTCAGTATCAAGCAGTTATTAAGCAGGGTGACTTTCTTCTCAATCGCGTGCAGAAGCTCAGCCGGGTCATCAACATCTAATATGCAGCATAGGTATTCTAGCACTAACGCTGATGTCTATGTACAAATAAATTGATGGGTTTAAGGCCATATTTAGTTAATGCTAAGCTCTAAATCAGACAATTTATTTTTCTCATCTTACCAAATACCTCAAGTACAACTGGTGGCTTACTTTGTATTTTGTACTAACCTAAAATAATTTATACGAACTTATACTAATGACCATTGTTATAATAGCCCAGGAATTTCTTTAATTCCTACTTTATCTGATGTACCAAACTACGTTTTATTATATCAACTTTTTCCGAATAGTTTTTAAGTTTGACACCAAAACAATAGGGTTAAAGTGATGACATGGGGTTATCAACATGGGGTTTTTAAATGTAAACAAGGACACCTAATATTTAAACTTTTTATCAGCTTACTCCTTTTCATTTAATTATTATTGTCTAGTCATATACTGAATAAGTATACATGTTATCATTCAATCAGTTTCTAATTTTTATCCATTTTTGCATTAAAAGCATCAATAATGACTGCTTCATGTAAGTTATACTAGTCTAGTAATTTACATAAAGTTTATTTTGAGTATCTTTTTTTAGTACTAGATGGTCCTTATTTTGAGTATTTTTATTTCTGAGATTTTGTTAGATAGGAAGAGGGCACGGTCAGATAACAACTTAAGAGAAACACCTTAGTTTTGCTATTAATGTTAATATACATGTAATAAGGCAGAATCCGATGCATCTGAAATTGTTGTACCAAGTAACAGCTTTTCTTTCACTAGAACATTAAATTGAAGCTAGATTAAGTAATTTGGATAGAAACCTTAGTTTGTTTGTTTATGCAATCAAACCCCAAGCGAGTAATGTTAGCACACTCATATTTTGTAACTATAATGAAGGCGCGGACGCGCGTGGAAGGTTGCTGGGATTTATCCTCCTTTCCCATTGAATTTGATTTCCCCTTTAGTTCCATTAGTCGGTGAGGTATCATCCACAGGTCAGCCAACCTCAAACAAATAATGAAGGTGAGGAAGTGTGAACCTAGTCGTTTATCAATTGCTTATATATAGCTTTATTTATATAATAAATTTTACACTAGGGTATATCATGATAGAGATTAGGTAACCGTTTTTAGACACTTTCAAAATTGTATTGCTTCATCTTTTATTTTATAAGCTAAGGTTTTTTTGAGACTATCTAAACTTTACATATGCATAATGAAAGCAACTGACTTGGCTTATAAACTAGTTAATTATTCATTTTTATATCTTATATCATATTGTCATTGAGCCATCATAACAATAGTACAAGAAAGGATCTAAAAGTGAATGAGGCTGTTTGACCTTGGGACAAATATACCACACCAAGTTTTTTAGCTTGTGCTAGTTTTAAACCTGTTTCAATCAAAACCTGACCCAGAGTGGAGCAGGAACCACCCCACTATGCCATCCTCTGTTCTATAAAAAAGGATCTAAGTCTATCTAAAACTCAATCAACACCATAAATATAATTTTTCTTCTAAATATCAGAAAAACCTAAAGATTATAACATCTATATAACCTATTTTATGTTGTATAATATCACAAGAATTTATGCCCTAGGTTTTTTAGTACTAGTGGTGCCCAACCCAAGAGGGGGGCCTCCATGTATCTTTATTTGTGTTGTGCCAAACAAAGGTAGGATGAGAGAAAAAAATACTAGCATGGTGCTGCAGCATTAGCTTAAGCATCCATTCTAGAAGGGGAAGGGGGGTGGGGAATTTTTGTCCAGTGCCAGCTTCAGGTGGAAGGCAAAGGCAGACAATAGGGTGCTGGAGCATCAGTGGCATGGGGAAGAAGGAGAAAGATGTGGGGGTTCTCCTCATTGATGAGGACATTGGTATACATTGCCTCAACTTATTGGGTGAGTTGGTGTTTGCAAAGGTTATTTGTTCAGGCACACAAGTAAAAGATTTAATGCACTGGTGGCTTTGGGGTAGTTGGGATCATAAAGTGAAGATCTTACCACATCAATGCATGCCTGGCCAGCTGCAAATTTTAGTCTTTAATATCAAATTTGACATCCTCAGAGAAATCTACAGGTAAGTTAAAGATAGGAAAACCCTTGTAAAGTGGCTCAATTGCCATATGGAGGGCTTGGCATAGGAAGGAGTTGGTGGGGGCAGTGGCTGCATTGACAGCCTTTTTAAAGAATTAATTTGTAAACAGGGAAACTAATGTGAAGACAGAAACAGCAGTGGGGAGTCAAATTTAGGTAGTGTGAAGAATTCTGACCAGTTGAAGTCATGAATTCTGTAAGCACAGTCAGCATCATCAATCCATTAGATGGCGTCAAAAGGGTCTGATACTTCCAGCATTGGGCTAGTGACAGGAGCTGGTAGGGTAACAGATGCTGATTGGCCAGGCACATTGGACCACAGTAATTCTGCAGGTGCATGCATAGCCATTTGCTTAGGAATGGGGTGGGTAATTGAACCTTGGTTGAGCGGAGCAGTGGGAGCAGCACTTGCAGTAGTTGAGAGTGGGGGAGAATGATCCCCATGTGTAAATTTAGTGACATCAGGCTTAGATGTGTCAGCATGCTGCAGGACTGGCGCTGACAGGAAAACTGTTTTGATTGCCTCAAAGGCCTGTTGACACTACTCTGTCCATATGAAATGGAAATTTTTCACTGTCAGTGGATGGAGGGGTGCAGCCATCTATGCAAGCGCAGGAGAAAACTTCTTTAGGAAAATCACAGTGCCCAAGAAGCTTTGTAGTTGTTTTTGGATGGTAGGGGTTGGCCAGGACTGAATAGCCTCCTGCTTACAGGGGGACAGCATACCTATCCATAAGGCCAGGTTCTCTAAGAAAATTCCTTCCTCTCAAAAGAATTCACATTTGGAAGGCTTGACAAAAAGACCTGCCTTAAGAAGGGCTACCATTACACCTCTAAATCCTTAGTGTGCTGGTCATGGGTTTTGGAAAGGATTAATAGTTCATCAATATAAGCGACAGCAGAGGTATATCTTAGGTCCCCCAGGACATCATGAATTAATTGGAAGGTTTTCAGGGCGTTCTTCAGTCCAAATGACATCACATTATATTGGAATATTCCTCACCTTGTCATAATGGCCGCAAGCCACTCTTGGCCCTCCTTGACCCTCACCTGGTTAAAGGCATTAACCAGGTCCAACTTTGAAAGGATTCAGGATTTAGCGATTGCCTGGCAATGGTTTGTTCTAAGGGGAGGAAGTATGGATCCAGAACTGTCACATTGTTAACATAGCCATAGTCCTCACATGGATGTAAAGTCCCATCCGCCTTTTGGGCAAAGACAACTGGTGAGGCAATGGGGGAGGATTTCTTGATAATCCATCCTTTATCCAGCATGTCATCAAGCCATATGATCAGCGCCTTGTCTTCTTCCTCTGTGTGAGGGTACAACGGGAAGTTAATACTAACAAGATGCACTGTTAGCTGGAAGGAAAGATCATATTCTGAATGGGGATGAAGTCAAGTTGCAAGTCTCATGTCAAAGACATCCTTATATGGGGCTAGAAAGTCAGGAAATTTTAGGGGGAGGTCCAAAGGGGGCAGCTCAGAGGAAGAAATTGAGCTAAGTGAAGGCTCTGTTGCGAGAGTTTCAGTTAGTGGGAATTCCTCACTAAATCTCTTATTGCCAAAGGACAAAGAGTTAATATCCAGATTGATATTCACCTGTTGGTGACGCCACCACCCTACCCCATGATGACAGGGTATAGAAATCAGGTACAGCTGAAAAGTGGTCACAGAAGCCAAATTTGTGGATGAAGAACTGCACTGGACGTTGGACAGTGTGGCAGATCATTGGTGCAAATGAAGCGCCTAATATTGAAGGAGCTAGCACATTGCCCAGGTCTGGAGGTTGTACCACTCTTAGATCCATAAAGTTTCCCGCTGCCCCAGTATCAAGGAGTGCTTGTACTGTGACCTTCTGTACTCCTACTCTGAAGATATTGGGAAACAGGAATTAAGCTTGGTCCTCTTTTATTGGCCATGGAAAGAGAGAGGGCAGCTGAAAGTGGGGTTGGCCCCATAATGAGAAGTGGCCCTTGGTTACCAATGAGCTACTCTGATTCTCCTCACGGGATCCCTTTGTGAAGCTCTCCTGGTCCCCAGGCAGGATGAGATTATAAGAATCTACCACTATGCCTTTGTTCATCACAGTTGGGGGGAGAAACTTTCATGGTCCTATATGTTAGGTGGGGCTGAACTGGTAGGAGAAGGACTAGGCTCAGTGTATGATAATCAGTTTCCTGAACAGCTGATATATGGGATTCCACCTGGGCCATTTGGATGGGTGTTAGAGTAAGATTACTTGGGTCCAATGTCACAGTCAACTCCTCATCTGCAGAGAAAGGAAAGAAAATCTCCACTGGTGGTTTGTTACTCTTCAAAGTAATCTGCGGGTAGGGAGATACCATTGCAACCCCAGGTGAGCGCTTCCTTGAACCCTTATTCCCTGAAGAGGTAGTAGCAGGTGTTTTAGACTGGAATGAACTAGCTGGGAGAGGGTTTGAAGTTGGAGGAGATGACATTACTGCCACTGATGGTATACTTGCATGGAAGGGTTTTGCACCCACTGAGTATGCTAAAGAAAATGCAGTCTCCATGGATACTGGAAGAGGATCCCATGCAGCATTTCTGGCTGCAGAGTTGTCCAAGGATGCTCTGAAAGCTGCCACCGCAATGTCCGTAGGGATCTCAGCTGAGAGTACAAATGCTGTGAAGGTTTCTATCAATGAAGGCAAGTCACGGACCTTCTGGTGGAGGGTGAAGAGATAGTAGATGCGGGATGCTCTAGATTCAGTGCTTTTATTACATCAGATACTAGACTCAATAAGGAAGTGTGGTTCCCCATTTTTGTTTGCAACCCATAATACTCCTCTGAACCAGCAGCGTTCCTATCCATTGAGAGCATCTAAGAGAACTCTTTTCTCTGTACATCAGTGGGAGTAGGAGTTTGAGAACCCCCAGCTGCAAAGCGTACATAAAGCTCTGCCAGAGCATCTAGCACCTGTTCCGCTACTTCAGAATATGGGACTGGTGGAATTCCCATTGTCACTTCACCTGCTGAAGGTGAAGTCTGATTTTCTGGTGCTGGATAGACGCTATTCTGGGTCAATAGAAGTTGTTTGCATGCCCTGCAGAAGGAGATGAGTGAACAGCAAGGGAAAACTAAGTAATATAGGGAATGCAAATTCATTGTAATTAAGTAAGCAACTTCTTTGCCTGATCACATGAGGAGGGCGGAAAGGGCTGAAAAGATTGGTCAGTACATTATGTCATGGAACCTGCTAATAAAGTAAGACTGGGATTCCAATCTGGATGTGTAACAACCCAATGGAAAGCCCAAAATGCCAATGGCATAGCAGTTCTGATCACTTGTAGGAAGGATCCACTATGATTCTTATGAGGGAAATAAAAATTCAAGAACATACCAAAGGCCCCCATAACAAATCAAATGGCTGCAATGGGGGCAACCGTGGGTCTTGCTAGGGCATCTCCCAAGGGCGGGAGAGGCAGGGAGGATGTCCAATCCTCCTGGGTTTGCAGTCGGTGACCTTTGGCCTCTTTTTCCAAATCTTCTGGTACTGGTTCATCATAATAAAAACTATGAAAATCATTAAAACTTTTAAAATTTTGAAAATGCTGATTGGGTTCACAAATTGGATCAAATTTAATTTGACTGTTGTGAGGCCTTGGGCTTTGCATTGTACCCATTGAGGGGTTTCACGATGGGTTGAGGGGTTGGGGACGTCACCAGGATGGAGGATTAATTTTATAAAATGATTTGGGCCATATTGTTCCTTGGTGAGATAGCCCATATAATGTGGTGCCTGGTTACCACCTTGCAGCTGCAAGGATGGCAATTCCTCACCTCTGAATGGAGAATTTCAATTAGTGAAGATGGTCTCATTCCACCCAAATTGTGCCAAACCACCAACTTATTGGTGGCAAATTAGTCTGAATTATATGAATATTTTATAAAGAGGGAGGCGGACCTGTAGCTTGTCCAATGGGTGCTGAAGGAGGAGCAGATTGTTGCAAAGAGTTCATCATATCTGAAAACTCTTCAGAAGCAGTGGATTGGCATCATGCGCCCATGGCAAAATCTTTGATCATTGTGATCACCATTTTGTGGGCCACCGGATCAATTTCTTGAAGGGCCCACTCAATGACCATCAGCCCTAAAACGCAGATGCTGAATACTTCGCTGGGTTAAGTGAAAATATTGAAAAGAGGCTGAATCTGTGGAGTATATTTGGGTAAAGATCTGCTTTATTTAAAACTTAAGAGGGAAAATGGACTTACAACTGCCCCTTCTTAAGGCACTTGCCTTATATGAGAAAAATGGGGAAAAAGGGGGTCGTAGGTGTGTACCTAGACAAGGGCAGCTGTCATACTCATGAGTACTCAGCCTGGGCTTGGGGCGTCGTCAGCCAGCTTATGCACTAGTTCTTAAAAGCTCTGGCAACGTAAATTCCTGATCAGCCAGGGAGGGACCTTTACTGATCCAAACTTGAGCGGATTTGCTCAGATCAAAGGGGCAGCAGAATTGGACTCCGCCAGGGTAAATTTCAACCAATTTTTAGAAGATTTTTAAAATTTTTAAAAAAGGATTTTCAACTCAAATTGACTTTCTTGGACCCAGAATTTTGGATTCCGAGTTCAAGACCTGTCTTCCTGACTCAGGAACCATGTCCTGAGTTTTGAGGTCTATTTTCTTCCTTTCCAAGGAAGTGAAGAATGGCAGGGTGGAGGCAAGGGGAGGGTGGAGGTGCTGTTGTTAACTTCTGGCCTGGATTACCTCCATACAAACCTCCTTTATCCTTTCAACAAGGGAAGAAGCAGCCAATGGGGATACTGTGGAGGGATCCTTTGGGGCCAATGCGGTTACCTAACATTCATCAACCTCATGTCCCAAGTCTCCAGTTGAACCAAGGGCTCCACAGGAACATTAGGTCCCTTCTTCTTCCTATAAGGGACCTTTTACTGGTCCAACCCAATAGGTTGGGTCTCCATACTTACAGATATGCTCCCCACTGCTTTTTGTGAAGAAAGCCAATGGTATTCTATACTCATGCGTAGATTATGGGAATCTAAACAACGTCACAGTACCAGATTTGCATCCCATTCTGGTGTATCTTCAGATTGCTCACTACAACTATAAGGCAAGAGCCTTCTCTAAACTGAATTGCTTAAATGCGTTTAATCAGATCTTTATCAAGAAGGGCTAGGAGTGGCTCACCGTGTTCTGAACCAGAAAAGAATTTTCTAGTTTTGGGATTTACCTTTTGGGCTTGAAAATGCCCCTTTTATTTTCCAACGTCATATAGATGCAGCCTTGAGGGGACTGCTGAGTGTATGCGCGGTGGCCTACATGGATGATATCCTGGTGGTTTCCCTTGATCAAGAATCTCATGCAATACACCTGCTTCAAGTGATGGAGCACTTGAGGGCAGCAGACCTTACGCTAAAAATCAGTAAATGTGAATTCTTAAAGTCTCAGGTCACCTTTTTGAGAAACGTCATGTTTGATCAAGACCATATGATAACTCCAGACAAGAAAAGTTATTTGGGAGTGGCCACTCAATTTTGGCCAAGAGGTTGAGGAGTTTTTGGGGACTTGTACTTTCTTTAAGAAAGTCACACTAAGTATTTCTGAGGTGGCAGTGCCCTTGTATAAGGCAAGTGGGGCAAAAGTGCTCCAGTGGTCACCTGTTTTGCAGGATGCCTTCCAAGCAGTAAAGCGCACCCTGTTGTCTACGTCCATCCTTCTTCATGTAGATCCTGAAAAAGAGTTTACTGTGGCTACTGATGCCTCCAATTTCGCAATATTGGCTGCCTTATTACAAGTAGGCGAGGATGGAATAGAGCATCTGGTGGGATATTTTTCAGAAAATATCCTTACCAGAGATAAACGACGCTATTTATGATAAAGAGATATTGCAGTGGTTGAAGCGTTTATCTATTAGCGTCATCATTTGCATGGTTCATCTCTACCATTCCACGTTTGTACAGATCACTGTGCTTTGTTTTACTACCGCGCACCTCATGTCCTGATCCCATAGCAAACCCTCTGGCATGAGAACCTGGCCAAATTTGTGTTCTTTTATGAGTTTACAAAGGGCAAGGAGAATTGTTTGGCATATGCTTTGAGTTGAAACTTTGTGTTAGCTCCAAATTCTAAGGATCTAGAGGTACACAGTACCCACTTAATGATCCCTCTGGGTAAGATTGTGTCCCAACATCCCTCGTATGGCACACATGTCAGAGCTTGATCCTCTAGAAACTGCAAATGAATATGGTATGTTCAAAGAGGTAGTTTTTTACAGCCCTTGTCAGCAGAGTATACTATGGTCCTCGCCAAGAGCAAATTAAATCAGGAGGAAATTAGTAAGGTGTTACTACATTAAGGACAAGGTGGGTGGTTTTAGGGACGCATATGGGTTCCTGTCAGACTAATTTTCCTGGAAATTATCCAGGACCATCATGATGGGATCACCATTGGACACCCTGGGAAGGCGAAGACTCTGGAGCTATTTCGCCGCACTTATAGTTTGAAGTGATTGGCTATGAAGGTTACCAGGTATTGTAAGGGGTGCCTGTTTTTAACCAAATATAACCAAATAGTCAACCTTTAGCGGATTTGTTGGTTTCAGTCCAAAAGGCTGAAGGTCCCTGGACTTCCTTATTGGTGGAGGTCATTACGGAGTTACTTGAATATGAAGGCTATAATGCCATGGTGATAGTGTTCCGTTTTACAAAGTTCGGCCACTTTATCCCCTGTAGAACCATAGTAACCATAGCGGAGATAGCTAGGTTCTTTGTGTCTCATGTGTTTTTCCCTCATGAGGTGCCCCAGGAGATAATAGTGTGCGTGGCCCCCAATTTACATCTGTATTTTGGGAAGAGTTGTGTAAGACTCTCCAGATTTGACCCTGACATTCTATTTCTTATCACCCCAATTGGATGGGCAGACTGAAAAGTTGAATCAGTGCTGGAACAGTTCCTGCGGTATTACACTGCCGCGGACCATTCAGATTGGGCTCCCCACCTTCCCATGGACCAATTTAGCTATAACAACGCCCAACATGAATCTATTGGTTGTTACCCATTTTCAATAACTATGGGTTTAATCCCGCCTTCAACATGTAGCCCAGCTGTGGATTTAAAGTGGAAGCGGTGGTGTTTTTTCTAATACTATCAAGAAATTACACCAGGGGGTTACCACAAATTTGGATGCAGCTATGGAAGCTTATAAGGAGAACGCCAATGGTAAAAAATGGGTAGGTCATGAGTACAAGAGGTGTCTCGTGATATTTGATTCTAGAAACATCCCAATCAATCAGACATGAAAAAAGCTGGGATCAAATAGGTTAGGGCCTTACCGCATTGTCAGAAAGGTGGGCCACGCATTGTACCAGTTGGATCTTCCCTCATTGTTCTGGATCTTCCATCTTTTATAAAAGTAAGCTGACGTTGTTTGAGGGCCCCCACCAGAGTCTTCAGAGGCTTATCTCATTGATGGGGTGCCAAAGAGGGAAGTGGAGGAAATTGTAGCCTCTCGCCATGTAAGAAGAAGGCTTGAGTACCTGGTATCCTGAAAAGAATTTGATGCAGCTGAAAAAAGTTGGGTACAGCACGCAATTGTGCCCATGCCCAAGATCTAATTGAGGTTTTCTATGAGCGTTTCTCTGAGGCAGCAAGACCCAAGTTGAAGCAAAGTATCACCGCCATGAATCTGGCTCCTGCCCACAAGAACTTCTCCCTGGATGAAGCCTCTGGAGGGGGTGGAGCCCCAACAGAATGGGAGGGTAATGTCATGGTTACATGGCGTTCTTTGATAGTACATATTGTAGAAACAAGGCTGGGCGTGAGGAGGCCGAAAGGGTCAAGTTGGAAAACCTCCCTAATCTGAAGCATACTTTGAACCAACGCTGGGTACAGGAAAGATATGCCCAAATTGGTCCTGGGGGTGTGCGTGATGCTTGGCCCAAAGCAAATTGAGGGCGTTAAAACGCACCAGATTTGTTACTAATAAGATTTTTTTGTTATAGTTGCTTGGAGAACAGAGTTCTGAAACCCATATAATTTATAACATTTCCATTCTGGAAGAATTCAGCTGCAATCAATAACCCAAATTCAGACTTACTCAAGCTACAGTATCACGGCTGATAGTAGTGTGTTCTTATTGGTTTATTTAGGTTTAGTATCACTCACGCGGATTAATGATTTTGATCCTCAGTGTTATTAATAATTTCTTGAGTCAACCTTCCTTGTTGGTCATCTTGCTTAATAACCCCTGTTAGTTTTACATTTTTTGCATAGTCCTCGGGTGAACCTGTGCAAGGGCCTCTTCAAGAAGGTCTTCAACATTATAGGAAAATTTATTTTTATCTAGATTTAATGACAGAATATGGTGCACAACTGAGCCTTCCCAGTCCCCTCCTGATTGAGCACCTAAAACCCCAACACTGATCTGCACTTGGTTATGGACTCAACCTCGATATCTAACCAAATTATATCATTTTTTATCTATCTGGTTATACTTTCTGTATTGTACACCCTGTCTTAAGTTCCCTGTGCTCTGACACCTCTGAGGTGCCTTGTTCCCACTCTTAATAGTGACTAGTTCCCTTGTTGTGTGGCTGGGTATCTTGCATCATCTCTCTGGGAATGAGAAAGTTACAGACACTCTCTTGACAGCTACCACCCAATTATGCACAGGCTAATTCTGACATGCTGCTAAACATTACATGGTATTTGTCCCAAAGTTGAACCGCTTTATACAGTTAAAGAAGTATATAAAGAAAAACTTCATATCCCTAATTTCTTATCATTCCAGATGAGAATTGTGGCCTCAAGCGGGCTGAGTATGCTCTTTCTTTCACAGAATATACTCAATTTTTCTGAACAACAATGAATAATATGATATAGGTGCAAAGTTTAGTAATATACAAGAGTTTGGTATCCACAGATCAATAGAGGCCAAGGGCTAGAAAAATGTAATTAAATTACTGAGCATTGGATATGCTATCCCTAACTTTTGTGTTATAAAAGTAAGGCATGTTGTGTAGGTTATAAGGTACAGACAACGTTAAAAACAGCACCGCAGGAGGCAGCGAAAATTTTCATTCCATGTCCTAATAAGAAGGTACCCCATGCCAGGAGTGGGTTTATATTTACTAGTTTGTTTCAAGGTATTTTAAAGTTCAGGATAGATAAAAAAGCAAAAAGAATAGTGAACCTTATGCTCCTTATACAAAATTAATGCTGACTGCAGAGAAATAATAAGAGAATTTAGCTTTATATACCTTGTTTGGCTTGGGGTATTTTGCAATTAATTCATTATATGAAGATACTTTAGGGGTTTCCCTAAATGTTTTTTTGCAACAAATAAGTAGTGATAAGTCAAACATAATCATTTAATATCAATCCCTATTCTGGTTTTAAATAAGGGAAAGGAATTTGGTCAAAAGCATAATCTTAAGTTTTCAACGGCAACTGGGGAGGCCAATCATCTGATCAAATCAGGCATTGAGTAATTTAAAATTTGTTTACTTTGAGATATCACCATTGGAAGGTTCATTAAATTTCCAATCATAATCTTAGGTATCATATATAAAAAGGGTCCTCCAATATTGCCCTAAGAGCTATGCTCTTTGTAGCAAGCAGAAAAATATACAAATTTTCTGATACTCCGATTATTTTGACAGATTAATATTGATATCTAAATATGTTAGGATAATATTACCATCAGCCCTAAAAAAGAGGCTTCCAAGGTATCACCTTTTGTTTGTTGGTAGACTTTAGCCAGTATGCTCGCATCTTTCAGGTTTCTCCTCATTAACCATGTGTTCCTTTCAAGCAGATAACTTGAACTTAGACTGAGTACTGTAATTTCACATGAAGCTGAAGGTAGCTACTATTTAATTGAATGTATACTTATATCTAAATTTATAAAAGTATTTGGGGAAGGCTGACCATGGGATGGACACTTATGATTCATAACAATAACCAAGAACAAAGATACACATGAGGCACCCCAGAGGAGCTAAAGCTGCCTCCTGTTGCCAGCGGGAACGCCAATGGAAGGAAGAGGGGTATTGTGAGAAGGGGATTGCACCACTAATGCGCACGTATGAAGGAAAGGGTCTGAGGTGAAGAACCATATCGAGAACCAGGTTGAGACTAACTGTAATTGGTGGGATGGAAAATGGCCAAATAACCACGCTTGGAAGTGGTTCATAAGGTGAAAATGAAATTGACTCACAGCTTCACTAATGGTGGGAGTAGAGCCCAAAATGGCTTCAAGGACAACCATGTGATTGTCCACATGGCGATTGACTCAACTAAGGCTTAGAGGGAAGGGTGTATGGGGGAATTAAATGAAAATTTGAAGATTTCATTAAAAGGCTGAAGGTCTGTGTTTGATATTGGCAAAAGAGACGCTGAACCTCGTGCCAGATCGCTTAGGAAGGTGGACACTCTTCCAAGGGGTGTACCAAAGTACCATATTGGTCACACATAACACACAAAGAGTAAGAAGCATTGGATCGCTCTTCAGTATGGTATACTTGCTTCAGACAACGCCACACATTGGAATGAACCTGTGGCTGTATAGGAGGGTGGTGGGTGTATTTCCAGATATTTTTCTGGGTTTATAGGGAGTATAAGATGTTCAACATGTCCAGGTAGTACACTTGGATCATGGTAGGGGACTACTGGGTACCAAATTGTTCAGAACAGCTTGCCCATGGACTTCCTGTTTGAAGTGAGGAGTAGGACGACCCCTCTGCGAAGTATGGCCACTGATGCTGATCCTCCATTCTGCGCTCAACATATTAATGAGGATCTTTTTAAAATGGTTGGGTTAAACCAGGTAGGCCTGCAGCAGATGGGTGAGAGGCCATTTATTTAAGAAGAGAGTTGGGGTGGGTGGGGTTGTGGAGGTCAAGGGCGTGGGCAAAGCTGGAATGTGCTACACGTGGCCAGTGTTGGGTTGGGAATGTGAGGTTGGTTACTGAAGCAATCCATGTACCCAGGATCCTGGATGCCTGGTCCACGTAGTTAAGCAGGCCTATTCCCCCATTTTGGCGTGGACCAAAGAGGACTTCCAGTCGTACAGGGGGAGGGCGATATATCCAAAGCCACTCTTGTATGAGGGCATATAAAGAAGCAAAGAAAAGTGGGGAGAAGGCGATATCATGGGCTGCAAACGACACTTTTTACAGTAGCATAACGTTGGCAAGCACTACTATACCTGTCAGGCTGGTCTGTTGATCCCTTAAGGATGTGATACGCTTTGTAACGTTGTCTAATATGTGGTGCTCCATTATTGAATTTGGCGTATCCAGTGTCTCCATCCATACTCCCAGGTGGCGCACTGGGCCCTCAGTGAGTCTAGACACAAAAGGGAGCACAAGAGATGTGAATTAAGGTGACCGCCTGTGTAATCTGATAAGAGACTAACGAGCTGATCACTCTGATTGAGGGACTTTGGAGACCAGTGGTCTTGATATCTACCAAGGAGGATGACTTAATTTGGATGCGTTGAGGGCAGCATTACTGACCCTGGAGCACCCTGGGATAGTAGACTATAATGCACATGCGTCATGGTTTTTAGACACCCATGTCAGACATTTGCCTCCCAGGCCCCAGAAGAAGAATATTGTATGTGAAAATTGGCTAAATAGAGGGAATGTCAGAAATTTAAGAGTATGTGATGTACTGGAAAGTGATTTGTATAAAAATGATTTTTGGGGACATCAGCCAAAAAAACCCTGGCTGATTCTCAGTGGAAACCCAATAATTGGGGTACCACCATTTAAAAACTCGCACAGGCGCTAACCAAAAAATCAAATGGTCAGATTACTCTGACCACACAATGGACTTCAGGGCAACCAGCGGAAGGTACTCCCCCAACCATCACCAAGTCCTTCACAACACCTATGTGGGGGCCACCCCCATTTATAGGCGTGGTGGAGGTCCCCCAAGGTGAAGGTAATTTATCTAGCAGTGATTGGTTGTGATACATCAAAACCTTACTTCATGGTAATTCTTCCCCAAAACTCCAATTTTCGTATACCAAAAATTAACTCACTTTCCACAAGATCTAATAGGATTTAAGCCCATACTACCTAAATTGGAAGCATCAAAGCTATTCCAAACATATCCCCAAATTGCCTCTGACCCTTGAAATCAGTTTAAATACTGATCGTTGTATATTGGGAAGGGATTGACTCTCTCTTACTGCCACGCGGTACCTATTAAACCCTTTAATTTAAAACTTTTGTTATTTTCTTATTTTTATTTCCCTATTAGTGGTGAAAACGCCCCTGAGTTATATTGTTGAATTTAAGGCTACAAGCACCAGCAAGCCATTTTTAAGCCAAAAAACAACAATTGGTACTCACTACAGGGGTAACCTGTACACCACAAAAAACGATGGAAATGAACACTCAGCTAGTCTCCATTGAACTCCAGATAGCTAGTGCTCTGTCTCGCCTTAAACGGCTTGATCAGCACACATTACAATGCCCTAGTATAAGAAAACCCCCTCTGCGAGACAAGTCCAACCCGGTGAGGGCAGTATTTCCTCCTTCCTATATGTGTATGAATCTATGATGGAAGGAGCCACAGACCAGCAAAAAAGTCGGTTCATTCTTCCTTGCTTAAATTGAATAGCACAAGAAAGAATGGTACCCACCATGGTCAACCTCAGTACTTGGGCAGAGGTTAAGCAAGCCCTGCTTGATGAATTTGATTCTAAGAAAAAGTTTGCAGTGACAAAAACAGGTTTTTATGTGCCTCAGTTTTCAAGAGGGAGAACCAATCAACTCGTTTGTTGAGCGCTTCTATAATAAAGCTCAACCTTTGTTGCTTGCACAAATGCTCCCTCTTGAAGATGCAATTGTGGCTATCATGGATGGCTTGAATTTCATCCATCCTTGGCAATGCATCTCTATTCTGTAAAGTGCACGTTAAAACTGTACGAGATATCAAGGAGGCCTTATTAGCAGTTGCAGACATCTATGAGTGTGACTCTACCCAAGAAGCTATGAGCCAAGATCCTACGACTCTCCATGTAGCATCTACTACGGCTGTTTCCCGCTGGAAACTGGCTCCTACTTAGCTGCCATAACTCACTGTTTCTTCTTCACATAACAATAATCATTCGGTAATGGTGGTGATGAGGCAGTGCTCCTTTTCATCTTCAGTTCAAGAGACATAGCTGGTGAAAGCCGTAGCTCCTTTGCCCTGTTCATCTTATCTTCAGAGCGGTTTTCCCAAGTGGTTCCAAAACTGACTCCTAAGTCCAAACCCCTCTCTCAGGTTCCACAAGTTACACCGCCTGTTTCACAGAAGCACACACCCACTGAGCGACCCCTAGCTGTTGAAGTTAAAGCATCCACCTCTAAGTTGCTATCCCCTTCAACTTCTCAATCAACTAACTCTAGCTTGAAACCTGTTTCCATAAGGCAGCAAAAACCTTCTACTTCAAAGCATGAAACTCGGGCTGTGATAATTCCAACACCTACCCCAAAAGCTAATGAAGTATAGGAGCAACCTCAGTACTTTATCATCTCCTAAGGGAAGTCCTAAACCTACCACACCTCCTATGGTCTCCCTAACCTGCATTGATAATCCCTCTGACGACGAGTCTGAGGGGAGTGATGAAGATTTTGGTCATTATGTTCTAGGAGCCCCAGGTGAAGTGGAGGTACCTGATCAATTGAAACCAGAGAGTGTGTATTGGGCTAAGATACCTCATAAAACTTATCTGCGGCAGGTTATAAAGGGTCTTGAGATTATTGACACTGCCAGTGATACTGACCAACTCATTGATAAATGTCTCCGATCTACCCAGTGCATTCATACCCTGCAGACTATACAGGAGAAATACCCTGAAATGGCCAAACGACTTGCCTCCACTTTTTATCTAACAGAGGTTCTCGCTCTTCCCCCATCCTTGGGTGGTGCTTTAACTAAAGTGAAAGTCGTCGTTAATGGGGTGCAGGTTATAGCTATCCTTGACACTGAGTCCCCGGTGAACGTTGTGTCATCCAAGATTATTAAGAAAATTAAGCTGGCTCCTGAACTCGACTATACATAAGAGTTTGGAACTGCAGGTCCAAACAATACCTGCGCCATTGGGGCGTACTCTTCCCTGCCCATTAGTTTTGGGAAGCTTCTCCTAGCAGCTCCAGAAGTGGCTTTGACCATTAATACCTATGATTTACTCATTGGAACCCAGTTTATACTCGAATATGAAGGGGTTATTAACATGAAGCAGGGCTATCTCTCTTTACTTAACTATGAAGTTCTACTGATTCTGAATAACGAAGAGATTAAAAAAGACTATGCTTGCAACGTTGAGTTTCCCTCTTCCGCCTTAACATTACATTACACCACAGCAGGACGGCATAAAAAAATAATTGCCTCCATCAGTGGACGCCCTTGAGGGTATCCCGTTCTATGCTTCAGAAGGGGTTGTAATTAAAGTGGGTGAACAAAGGGTAGTTGATACCAAGATTACCTCACAAATCCCTCACAACTTCTTACTGCACTTAACTAGCATTGACGGAATTAGTCATTTGGAGCCCAGATTTTTGCCAGGTGTACTTGACCCTGCATATCAATGACCTATCACCCTCTGCTAGGAAATCTTACCATTAAGGATATGGTTGTAAGAAAGCATCAAGAGATCGGAAGGGGTATGTTGGTTCCCCTTGAGAAAATAAAAAAAGTTCACTGTATTGGATCTATGGAGGATATGGGGTTACTCACCAACCAATCCATATGTACCCTACCCTCTGTTCAAATCTCTGACGAACTAACCCCAGCTGAGTTGGAGAAAGCCCACACCTTATTAGATTCCTATAGCGACATCTTCTTTAAATCTGATACTGACTATGGGCACATGAAGGGTTGGACTCATACCATTGACGTTGGTGATGCTCAGCCCATTCATTCTAAACCATACTGCAAATCCAAAGTTGAGGAATTACAGATGCGGACGGAGCTCAAACAGCTGTTGGACGCTGGGTTGTTGGTACCTTCCCAAAGCCCTTGGTCATCCCCGCTCCTATTGATAAAGAAGAAAAATGGAGGTCATTGGGTAGTGATGGACTTCCGTAAGCTGAATAACCTTACTAAGAAGGACAGCTACCGTATACCCCACATTGATGACGCTCTGGCCCAAATATCTGGGTCTAAATACTTCTCCGCCATGGATTTGGCTAGCGGGTATTGGAAGATGGACCTTTCTCCGCAGGATCAGGAGAAGTGCGCTTTTATCTGCAGTGAAGGTTTGTTCCAACCCACCCGTTTACCTCAGGGGTGTGCAATGCCCCTGCTATTTTTCAGCGGACAATGGATCATATTCTCCAGGACCTTTATGCTGAGCTGTGTGATCGTTTACCTTGATGACATCACAGTCTTCTCCAAGAAATTCAACGAGCATCTCACGCTCCTAAAGGAGGTGTTTCAACGTTTGCAGAACTCTAAAAATAAAACTGAAGCCCTCTAAATGTACTTTTTTCCAAAAGAAGTTGGATTTTCTCGGGCACTCCATATCCCAAGATGGGATACAACCTCTGCAGGATAAAGTCGAAGCAATATCTAATATTCCAACTCCCAAAACCCTTCATGACATCCAAGTATTCTTGGGCATGACGGGATATTATCATTAGTTCATTCCCAAGTTCTCCCAGCTCAGTGAGCCCCTTGTACGTCTCTTAACCAAGAACACCCTTTTCTTTTGGGGCGCTGAACAACAGGCTGCCTTCGAGACTCTGAAGGGCTTATTGCAAAAAAGGCCCATACTACGTCACACAGACTATGGCAAGCCTTTTATGTTGTTTACAGATGCCTCCGATTATGCTGTTAGTGCTATCCTGGCCCAGCTGGATGAAAATGGAATCGATCATCCCATATCTTACTTCAGTAAAATGCTTTCTAGTATGAGCGTAACTACAGCTTCATGGAGAAGGAGTGTTTGGCTGTCCTGCTTGCTGTCAAACAAAACAGCCCCTTCCTATATGGGACTCCCTTCAAAGTAATCACTGACCACGCCTCTCTGAAGTGGTGTAGATATGAACAACCCCACGGGGCGGTTGGCTTTCTGGGCTCTGAAGCTCCAGCATTACAATATGACCATTGAACATCGGGAAGGAACGCGCCACATGAATGTAGATAGGCTAACATGGCTTCCTGTTCTTCACTTAGACAATAGAGAAGCTAAGAGGTTGCAAGATCTCCTTATGACTCCTGACGCATGAAATGAAGATGAACCAGTACAGAAGATGCTCACTCGTCACTCCAACAGAACTAAAGTAGAGAACAGAAAATTATATAAGGAAGTAGGAGTAAATTGGTTGCCCTATCTCTGGCCATCCGAGCGTGTCCCTGTCATTTTGGAGTCTTACACTATCATGGGGCATGGCGGAGTATGCAAAATCTACTAGTGGATAAAAGAGCAGTACTATTGGGAGGGCATCATGGGAACCATTGTAAGGAGAGTGTCTATAGCTCTCCTGTTTCCAGCATGGTGGTGCTCGGTGCATAGAACCAATGCATGGAAATCAGCCGTTAATACCAAAGTTACCAGAGCCCAGCAAAGGGTGCTGAAGCAATAATAACTTAAGGGAAAGAGTGCGATTATTATAACAAAAATACCATAAAAAATGACGCGGTGCACAAAGGGGAAAAGGGTAAGAATCCAAGGATGGAGGGAACCTGGGCGAGCCAACGGTGCACTAGAGGCTAACCAAATCATCTGTAAAATTGTTTGGTAAATGTAGCGCGAGACCTCCTCAAAGGGGTCTGCGCACAGGATCGTTCAGAATAGCATTTTAATAAAAATGGTAGAACGAGAAAATTTTATTGTGAAGTTGATCAACAAGGATTTTTGGTCATGGGAAACAGAATTAAACTACGTCAGGGGAATAAGGGGTTCGCTGAAGGGGGCCCAAGCCTTGACTCACCAATAAGCAAACACTACCATCCAAATTGGTCAAATATGCCAAAACTGACTTCACTTGAGTAATCAATTGAGGTTGGATCAGACCTGAACGCGTCGTTTTGTAAATGTAATGGGGTTTGAAACCCCATTCCTCAACTAACCAAATGGAACCATCCACATTAATTAAGTAGATCGTCTATTTTGACGCCTGGGCCAACGTAAGGGACTGAGAATTTGGCACCTCACTAGTACCAACCTGGGCATATTTTGCCTGTACCCAGCGTCGGTCTAGTGTATGCCTAAGGTCAGGGAGGGCCTGTAACTTCACCTTCTGGGCCTCCTGGCGCCCAGCCTTATCCTTAGGGTTGGTGCCCACTATGATGTCATTCAACCATGACATTACCCTCTCCTCCTAAGGGGCTCAACCCCCTCCAGGGGCTTGGGCAAAGGAAAAGGTCTTGTGGGCAGGGGTCAACTTCATGGTGGCAACAGTCGATTTGGGTTGAGATCCAGAAGCCTGGGGGAAACGCTTGTGAAAGGCTTCAATCAGATCTTGGGCTGCACACAGTTGCTCGCTGGAATCCAACTGTTTTCTGCAGCATCAAAACCTTATCAGGATACCAGGTACTCAAGTCTTCTCTTAACATGACGAGAGGCTACTATTTCCTCCACTTCGCATTCTGGCGCCTCATCCACAAGATAGGCCTCAGGAGTCTCTGGTGGATGGCCCTCAAACAACCTCAGTTTGCTCTCATGAAACGCAGAGAAGATCCAAAATGAAGGGGAGGATCTAGCTGGTATGAGGCATGGCCCACCTTTCTAACAACGCGGTAGGGGCCCATCCTCTTTAGTCCCAGCTTCTTGCATGGCTGCTTGATAGGGATGTTATGAGCATCAAGCATCATGAGATCCCCTTCCTTGTACGCAGGACCCACTCTGAGCTTCCCATAAGCGTTCTCCTTATACACTTGCATTGCCGCCTCCAAGCTTGTGGAAACCCCCTGGTGGACCTTCTTGATTGTCTTGGTAAAAACCACCACCGCTTCAACCTTAAACCCACAGCTGGGCTCCATGTTAAAGGCGGGGTTAAAGCCATGGCTGGAGAAAAAAGGGGAACAACTGATCGAATAATGCAACATGTTGTTGTAACTAAATTGGGCCATTGGAAGGTGAGAAGCCCAATCTGAATGATCTGCGGCGGTGTAACACCGCAGGAACTGCTCTAAGCACTGGTTCACTCGTTCAGTCTACCCATCTGATTGAGGGTGATAGGCAGTCAAATGGCAACGGCGAATCTGAAGAGTCTTACACAACTCTTCCCAAAAGATGGAGGTAAATTGGGGTCCTCAGTCACTGATAATCTCATAGGGAACCCCATGAAGCGCAAACACATGTTTGACGAAGAGCCTGGCCATCTCAGCCGCGTTTATTGTCGTTCTACAAGAAATGAAGTGGGTGAACTTCGTAAAATGGTCCACCACCACCATGATGGCATCGTAACTATCAGAGACAGGTAGTTCCACAATGAAATCCACCAATAGGGAAGTCCAGGGCCCTTCAGCTTTCTGGAATGGTACCAACAACCCTGATAAAGGTTGAAGATTTGGCTTCATTTGGTTGAAGATCAAGCACTACTTACAATACCGCCCCACCTGAGCAGGAAAGCCCTCCGTTTGTAGGTGCGACGTATCAACTCCAAGGTATTTGTTTTCCCAGGGTGACCAATGGTGATTCCATCATGATGGTCCCAGATGATTTCCAGGCGCAGTGGTCCAGCAGGTACCCAAAGGCTCCCCTGAAACCACACCATCTCATCCTTGACATGATAACCCCTGGATAGGTCCTCTTGATTTAAAGCGCTCTTAGCAAGCACCATAGTATATTCAGCAAATAGCGTCTGAGAAAGGACACCTTTCTGAACAAACCATATTCCTCCGCATTTTAGAGGTGAAAGCGCTGGCCCGTTGGCTGGGGGAGAGGGAAGTTGAGACACAATTTTATTTGGAGGAATCATCACATGTGTGTTGTGGACTTCTACCTCCTTTGGATCAGGAGCTAAAGTAGGGTTGCTTCTTAAAGCATCTGCCAAACCATTATCCTTGCCCTTTTTTCATAGTAAGAAAAGGCAAATTGGGCAAGGGTCTCATGCCAACGGGTCTGCCATGGGGTTAGGACATGAGGGGCGCGGTAGTACAGCAAGGCACGGTGATCTGTACATATGCGGAATGGTTGAGGAGAGCCTTGTAAGTGGTGACGCCAATATGTCAGCACCTCCACCACTGCTAGTACCTCCTTGTCATAAACGGGTTAATTCAACTCAGGCAGAGACATTTTCTTGGAAAAATATCCCACTGGATGCTCTATCCTTTCTTCGCCTACTTGTAACAAGGCTGCCTCTATGGCGAAGTTTGAGGCATCAGTAGACACAATGAACTCTTTGGAAGAGTCGACATGGTGAAGGATGGATGTGGAATACATGGTGCACTTCACATCTTGGAAAGCATCCTCAAAACGGGGGACCACTGAAGCACTTTTGCACCACTAGCCCTATACAAAGGCACTGCCACCTCAGAAAGATTTGGTGTGAATTTCTTAAGGAATTTACACGTCCCCATAAACTCCTCTATTTCTTGACTGAAGTTGGGGTGGGCTACTCACGAATCACCTTCTCCTTGTCTGGAGTTATCATGTGCCATTGTCAAACACGACGTTGCCCAGAAAAGTGACCTGGTACTTGAAGAATTCACACTTACTTATCTTCAGCATAAGGCTGACTGCCTTTAACCGCTCCACCTCTTGCCGAAGGTGTACTGCATGGGACTCCTGATCAGGAGAAAACACCAGGTTATCATCCATGATGGCAACCACGCATACCGCTAACAAGTCCCCAACGCTGCATCAATGTGGCGTTGAAGGATAGCAGGGGCATTCTTAAGCCTGAAGGGCATGAACTGAAACTGGAAAAGACCTTTTCTGATAAGAGATGTGGTTAACCACTCTTGTCCCTTTTTAATCCAGATATTATTGAATGCATTGAGGCAATCCAGCTTGGAAAAGACCTTATCCTTCTCCACATAGCGTGCAATCTGAGAGTCCAAAGGGATGGGATGGAGATCTGGTACAGTGACATTGTTAAGGTTCCCGTAGTCCACACATGGGCATAGAGTACCATCAGACTTCTTAACAAAGAGAAATGGGGAGCATACAGGGGAAGTACGCTGAAAAATCGCACCTTTGGCTAACTGTTCCTTCACCCACACATCCAACGCCTCTTCCTCCTGGACATTCAATGGGTAAATGGGGGAAGATATATGCACCAGATCCACAGTGAGCTTGAAGTCACAATTGAACTTGGAGTGCTCAGGGAGTGCATTGGCGGATGCTGCATCAAAAGAGGATTCCAAATACTCCAAGCAAAAAGGTATAGGATCTTCCCCCGAGGGCTTCAGAAAAGGATCAAGGCTAAGGGTATGGAGTTGGAGCCAGTGGGGCAAGTCGCCCTGAGCGTCAGCCTCAGACAAAGGAACAATAAGTGTGCGACCATTCTTTACTGTTGAGGGATAGGGTATTCTCTTTCAAGTTGGTTCTAGCGTCAAACTTACGCCACCACTCCACACCCAAAATGATAGTTGTTGTGAATTTGATATGACTGGATGATAAGCCCAAGGTCATCTGGTGAAATGAAGGTAATATGCCAGAATCGAACTGGTAACGGTAATTTAAGCGCTTTAAAATGAGGCAATATTGGATTGTTGATTTGACAAAACCAATGAGATACGGCTAATTGAGTTACCAAGCCATGTAAGTGATATCATCTGAAATTGTTATGATATAAGCAGGATGGGATTATCGAGGAGAGGGGGTTTTTAGGAGAAGAAAAGAAGTGAGTAGGAAGAAGGGGAGAATGTACGCAGGGAAGGTCTGCGGTTAGATATTAAAATAGAATAGTAGTGACATTGGGGCGATTGCTTCATATTTTTATATATAAGGTTAATACATTTAATCGAGGCCCAACAATCTCCATATTGTTTGGCCGTTGCTCAGTGGGCTAAACCCTGCGCAATTTGTTCAGCGGAAAAGGCCATATCCGCCAAAAGTTAACAGTGGTGCTCACTACAGGGGGCCCATTGATCAACCAAAAAATTTCCTCTATTACACCTATGGCGCAACAGCTCACTGCAATGGGGTACTACCTCCGGTGACTGAATTCTCTCAATATGGGGGACTGAAGCTTGCTTTGGATACCTTACTTTGGGCGCAAAAAGTGCTTTTTCAGGAGAATAAGAATATTACTGAGCAGCTGAACTATGCATTCCATCATTTACTCCTGGTAGGCGACCATGCCAACCAACTTGCCAACCTCTTGAGCAGCACGACGGAGTGGCTAGACTGTTCAGAGTATACATTTGATAAGGTTGTTAAGGAAAAGGAAATCTGCAGTGACAGGCTGCCCCCATTTAACCGTGATAGTAACATACATGGGTTTTTCAGGCGGTTTGAGTTTGTCATAGAGGGGGTTTTGGATCGACAAAAAGCTAAACTGTTATTGTCTACGTTGGATGTTTCAAGTGCCAATCAAGTTACAGGTTATCTTAAGAAACAGTACTTTAGCTTACCAAGAGGTGAAGGAGATTGTAATCCGCCTGTTTGGGGGTAAAGCAAAAATGGCTCAGCGCAAGGCGGACTTTTTAACAATATCTTTCCAAAAAAATGAGTCTTTAATACAGTTTGTGGAGCGGTTCACTAATGAGGCTCATGTGTTGTTGGTTGCAAATGTCTTATCTAATGAGGAGGTGGGCATAGCGATGACAGCAGCTATCAAGCCTTACCACAACTTGCATAATGCTATGGCGTACACTCTTCAGGAGGATGAGGAGTAACTCAAAATCATCCATCATTTACGCCGCTTATCCGTCAACTTTAGTGCTCCCAACGTGGAGCGGAAGGATTGTGTATTGGCCACTAAAATTTTGCTAAATGAAGGATCCCCTCAATATGGGGGCTATTGGTGGGTCACCCCTTGGCCACTTATCTCATGGGCGGGTCATTTACATCCCTATTATGATCAAACCGCTTGTCCTTGGGTCCATAATAAACTGTGGTTCCAAAGTAGACCTAGACCTTCCGGGGTGATTCATAGATAAGTACTGGTCCCAAACGCTTGTTTCTTGTGTGGCCAAACAGAGCATTATGCGGTTAGTTGTCAGGCCAAACCAAGGGTCCACTCAGTATCTATGGTCCCAAATGAACAGGGAAAAGGGCGAGCGGAGTAGAGATGGGACGCTCTGCTTCCACTGATACAAATGTAATTGTCCCTGATTTTTATCATGAGTCACTTTGTGTTGGCCCTGGGGAACACACTGAGGATTTATTATATCAACAGATCCCTTACCACCTTTTGGCATCAAGCTAAGGAAGAGACCCCAATAATGCAGACATGGTTTTTCGCCAAAATGTGTATAAGCCATACGCCTGGAAGATCCTTGAGTGGAATGGTACAATTGGCGGTGACCCCTCCGCATATGTCGCAGCTTTGGAGGGGATGGAGGTGGCGATTCCTGTAGAAAAAATTTCCCACAAGTATCCTCATGTTGGGGCTGGTATGCGCACTTTTCTGAATAATCATACATCCTTGAATGTTTATGTATCGAACACCAAGGGTTCTTCTTATTTGGAATGCACCTACTGTGACATATTTGTGCAGAATACCAAAATTTGGGCGATCATTGATACAGGCGCTCCTGTCAATATAATATCCACCAAGCTTGTAGCTAAGCTTCCGCTGAAGCCAGATGTGGACCACCAAGTAGTGTATGGAACTGCGGGGGCCCAGAGTACTGTGTCAGAAGGCGCATATAGCTCATTGCCCTTGAGGTTTGGGTCTGTCAGTGTATCCGCTCTAGCTGTGGTGTTGCCTAATAACCATTATGACATGTTGATTGGGGCTGCATTTATGCGGCACTTTGGGGCTGTGGTTAATATGGCGGAAGAAACCATCAGTATACTGGGACAACAGATCCCTATCTATTTTACTTCCCGCGGAGTCTCAGATGACCCAATCCGCTCTGGGAAAATTAATCTTGCTTATAGCGATGGTGTGATTCCTGTAAAATATTGATGGATGAAGCGGAGGACCCAAAGCTTCCAAACCAGATTTATGAGTACAAAGGGATTCCGCTATGAGCTGCAAATGCTTGGACTATCCCTTTGGGGCATCAGGTCATAATTGGGACAGAGCTCAAAATTGATATTCTGGGAGGTCTGTATGGAGAGGTTGTGGGGCCTTATCACCAATTGCGGCTTGAACCTCATGTGGCTCCTGGATTACTGTTACCAGGGCAAAGGGGAAGTGAAGGTGTTGATAGCGAATCTGCAGAAGGAGGTGATGAAGATTTGGTGGCACCAAGTGGTGGCTTACCTGCACCTGATCCCTATTGATGAGGTCCACCAGGTACATGACTTTGGTTCATGGGAAGATCTTGGCTTGCCTCTAAGAACCCCCTCAGCATAATGACTGTGGTTCTGCGGGAGGCGCTAACTGGTCTATCGGAGGATCAGAAGGATAGGATGATGGATCTGTTTAAAAAGTACCACAGCATTTTTGCAACTGATGATCACGACTTGGGTTGTGCTCGCGGGGTTGTGCATTGGGTGAAAATGGGAGACCACCCCCTATCAGGTCATGACCTATCTGTCACTCGAAGGCAGCAGAAGAAGTTGTATCTGCAGAAATAGATACCTTGGTGGAACAGGGAATGTTGGAGCCATCAAAAAGTCCCTGGGCATCTCCAGTGCTAATTGTCAAAAAGAAAGATGGCTCTAATCGAGTAGTAATTGATTATCAGAAGCTTAACAGCATTACAAAAAAGATTTGTACCCGCTCCTGCAAATTGACGATGCTTTAGATCAATTAGGTGGTGCCAAGTATTTCTCTGCTATGGACTTGATATCAGGGTACTGGCAGATCGAGTTGCCCGCGGAAGAACAAGAAAAGTGCGCTATAATTACCTCAAAGGGATTGTTCTAGCCTACATGTATGACACAGGGTTTATGTAACGCCCCCACTACGTTCCAGTGGGCTATGGACACTATTTTGGGTGACTTAAAGCTGTCGTGCGTTCTTGTCTACCTTGATGATATCAATGTGTTTTCGTGGACGTTCATGGAGCATCTTGGACACTTGGAGCAAGTGTTCCGCCGCCTTGCTGATGCTAACATCAAAATTAAGCCCTGAAAGTGCCACTTTTTTAAGGAACAATTAAAATACCTTGGCTTCGTGGTAGATTCCAATGGGCTTAGTCCTCAGACAGCTAAGGTGGAAGTCATCCGCCATATGACTCAGCCAAACAATAAGCGGGATGTCCAGGTGTTTTTGGGGATGGTCGGGTTACTACTGAAGGTTCATTTCCAACTTCAGCTGTATCAGGCTCCAATCTTTGAGCTACTTAATAAGAACGTTACCTTCACCTGGACTGATCAATGCCAAGCCGCTTTTGATGTATTACAAACTGCGTTGGCTAGCGCGCCTGTTTTACAGTACCCCAATTTTTAAAAAGAGTTCATTGTGCAAATGGATGCCTCGCTTTCTGCTGTAGGGGCTGTGTTGTCCAAAAAAATGATGATGATGTGGAGCACCCCATTGGCTATCGCAGCCGCAGTTTATCTGGCCCTGAAAGGATTTACTTTGTGACCAAGCAGGAGTGTTTAGTGGTAATCTATGCATATAAACAAATTCCGGGTCTACCTCCATGGGGTAAAATTCAAAGTGGTAATGGATCATGCCTCTTTGCGCTGGCTACAGAATCTGTGGGAACCTGAAGGGCGGCTTGCGCGATGGGCTTTGAAGCTCCAAGCATATGATTTTGAGATTATGCATCAGCCAGGGGCAAAGCATCAGAATGCGGATTATCTTTCCCAATTAACCACAATCACCAATACAGCAGATGTGGCGGACATCATGTACAAAAAGATGATTGCGGGCAGATATCATGACGAGCTGCCACCCATGATCAAAGTTTTGGATGAGCTTAGGCAGGATACCTTATTGCGCAATGGGGAGCTATATAAGTGGATGGGGGGTTGATGCTGAGTTTCCCAAAACCCTCTTCCAGGCCTGCAATTATTATGGATGCCCATAGAGCAGTAGGTCATGGAAGGTTAAAAAGATGCTGGAGTTCTTGCGACCCCACTACTATTGGGAGAGTATGCACTACGATGTGCTTAGGATGGTTGGTTGTTGCCATTAGTGCCAAGTGGAGAAACCATTCCACCAAAAAACCACCTACCAGCTAGTTAAGCCTCGGTTCACATGGCATACCATTTCATTAGACGTGGTGGGGCCTTTGACAAATGGCGCAAACCTCTCCAAATATATAATAGTTGCCATTGACCATTTAACAATATGGGTGGAAGCAAGGGCTATTAAGGATTTGGGGGCTGTCACTACCACCAAGTTCATCCTGGAGTGTGTCATACAGCGCCACAGTTGTCCACAATTTATCATAATGGACAATGGAACCAATTTTACATCACATATTTTGGCAAAGTTAAACGAGCTCATGGCCATCCGCGCGGGTTTTAACCACCCCCTACCACCCTGAATCTGTGGTATGGTGGAACGGGTCAATGGGACCTTGGTAAAATTCTACTCAAGCTTACAAATGAGCAGCCGTCAGATTGGAGCACCCTTCTATCCACCGCTGTCTTTGCGTACAATATCAGCTACCACTCTGCAAACAGTAAGAGTCCATTTCAATTTCTCTATGGATGACATCCAGCGCTACCGGCATTGCTTTACTCCTGTGTGGAGGTACTGGCGGAGTTAAGCCCCACCGCTATTTGTCTACCTTAAAGAATACAGTAATCAAGCTCCAAACTGAGGCATATTCCACTAGTCTGGCCAAGAAGATTTTTGGATCATTTGGCTGATAAAGGTAGACGCAGCAGTCTTCCGCAGTTTGGGGTAGGAGAATTAGTTCTGTTTCACGACCAACATGGGTTCAAAAAGGAGGTACAAGATTGCCAACATATGGAACAGACCCTTTTGGATCATTGAGAAGACCGGGGCTGATGCCTACACCATCAAGGAACCTGTGGGTGGTCGGATAATCAACTGAGTACACGCGAAGTTCCTCCAGCTGTACAAACAATAGAAACCTTATTGTCCAGTCAAGGAGGGGGTAATGTTGTGAATTTGATATGAATGGATGATAAGCCCGAGGTCATCCGGCGAAATAAAGGGAATCCACCAGAATTGAACTGGTAACGGTAATTTAAACACTTCAAAATGAGGCGACATTGGATTGTTGATTTGATGAAACCAATGAGATACAGCGAATTGAGTTACCAAGCCATGTAAGTGATATCATCTGAAATTGTTATGATATAAGAAGTATGAGATGATTGAGGAGAGGAGGTTTTTAGGAGGAAAAGAAGAAGGGAGTAGAAAGAAGGGGAAAATGTACGCAGAGAAGGTCTGCGGTTAGATATATTAGATAAAATGGTAGTGACATTGGGGCGATTGCTTCATATTTTTATATATAAGGTTATTACATTTAATTGAGGCCCAACAATCTCCATATTGTTTGGCCGTTGCTCAGTGGGCTAAACCCTGCGCAATTTGTTCAGCGGAAAAGGCCATATCCACCAAAAGTTAACAATAGTGTAGGAGATTTTGATAGCTTGGAAGTGATCAGACAAGTGGTATTTGCCAACCTGATAGTCCACTGTCCCAACGACCTTCAGAGTGGGAATACATTGGGATGCCCATCCCCTAACCATACCACCAGGCAAGTAATGCATTCCAAGGTAGTCAGCTAGGCTCAGGTCCAAAAATTTTTCTGTGGCACCAGTATCCACCAGAATAGTGGTGCTGATTTCCCTAAAGGGGAGGAAAGGATACCAGTTAGTAGAAAATACCCAGAATGGTCTTTATTTAAAGCTGAAAACGCCAGTAAATCACCACCAAACTTTTCATTTGGCAGTAACATATCACCCTGGTATGATTCTGAATCGAAGAATGGATAGGGATACTTGGCCACTCTTACTACTGAGGCCACATATCCCACCATATCTTCAGCAGGGGCATAAACATTTTAATATTGTAAGCGCAGTTCCTTTTCAACTTCCTGAGTGCTGCGAATCATGGAAGAGGTCAAACGGGGATTTTCTGGGGTGATTTGGTACACAGGAATATATTCCTTCTCTGAGCCATGAGAGAGCAAATATGGTTCAGAGGTATACATAGTGTTTTTGTTATAAAACGCGTTCAAGATGCAAATGACCCTATTCCCATAACAGCAACATAATGCCTGACGTTATCCAAGGCCAACACCCCCAGGGGCATCTGTGCGATTCTGCCAGCATCATCTGAACACGCTTTCAAAGTAAACCCGTTTATTAAAATTGAAATTGGAGATTTTGGCAGAAAGTCAGGGATTCACAACTTTTGAACCTCAAAGCATCCATACCCACCAGGTACGAGAACAAAGGGTGAATACTTTCCAGTTGGAGGCAACCATAATAACGCTGAGTTGCTCCAACCTTCAGAAAAAGAGAAAAACAGCGGTGCGGCTGACTACAGCTGAAGCCCACAGCTGGCGCCCACCATTTCTACTTTGGAAAAGTTTCACGTGGAAAAAGATTGTGAACATAAAATTGAGAGGTTGGTCAACTAATGTAAGGAGAGTGTCTATAACTATCTTTGATTCCAGCATGGTGGTGCTCGGTGCATAGAACCAATGCAAAGAAACCAGCCGTTAATACCAAAGTTACCAGAGCCCAGCAGAGGGTGCTGGAGCACTTATAACTTAAGGGAAAGAGTGCAATTTAATATAACAAAAATACCACAAAAAATGACTTGGTGCACAAAGGGGAAAATGGTAAGCATCCCAGGATGGAGGGAACCTGGGCGAACCAACGGTTCACTAGAGGCTAACCAAATCATCTGTAAAATTGTTTGGTAAATGTAGCGCGAGACCTCCTCAAAGGAGTCTGTGCACAGGATCATTTGGAATAGCATTTTAATAAAAACGGTAAAATAGGGAAATTTTATTGGGAAGTCGACCAACAAGGAGTGTTGGTCATGGGAAACGGAATCAAACTACGTCAGGGGAATAAGGGGTTCACTGAAGGGGGCCCAAGCACCAACCCACAAATAGGCAAGCAATAGCATCCAAATTGGTTGAATATGCCAAAACTGACTTCACTCAAGTAATTGATTGAAGTTGGGTCTGACCTGAAAGCATCATTTTGTAAATGGAACGGGTTTTGAAACCCCATTCCTCGACTAACCAAATAGAACCATCCACATTAATTAAGTAGATCTTCTATTATAACGCCTGGGCCAACATAAGGGGCTGGGCATTTGGCACCTCACTAGTACTGACCTGGGCATATTTAGCCTGTACTCAGCGTTGGTCTAGTGTATGCCTAAGGTAAGGGAGGGCCTGTAACTTCACCTTCTGTGCCTCCTGGCGCCCAGCCTTATCCTTAGGGTTGGTCCCCACTATGATGTCATTCAACCATGACAACCATAACTGAAGTCTTAGATGCATGCCTAACCTGTAAGAAACAAACCAGCTTCAAGACCCAATATCAGTATCAACCTACAACGCCCCATCAACCCTTCCACACCATAAGTTTGGACGTGATAGGTCCTCTCCCTCAAACTACAGGTGGAAACCGCTATATCTTGGTTAATACTGATCACTTTACCAATTGGGTTGAAGGTGTGGCTCTTTCCGCTCAGACTGATAAAGCTACAGCTACTTTCCTAAACTAGTACATCTTCACTCATCATAGCTGCCCCAGGTCCTCCTATGTGACAATGGAAATTTTTACTTTACGAGTGGTAAAGCTCCTCGCCACTTCTATGGGAGCTCAACAAATTTATCTCAGCCCCCTATAACCCATCCACAAATGGGGCGGTAGAAAGAGAAAATGGGACCTTGGTCTCAATTTTACGCAAAATGGCCACTTCAGACCCTCTCCACTGGGATCTCTACTTACCCAGTGCCCTAATGGCCTACAAATTTAGCTGCCATTGCATCCTCAAGATGTCTCCTTTCCAGGTTTTATATGAGCGAGAGCCTAGGGTGCCAGTATTATTAGCCAAGTATATTTCTCTGATTGGAATGATCTAGAACAAGCAATGATAGTTGACCCAACACATTATCCAATTACAATCTAAGGCCATACTAACTTAGCTAAGACTGTTACCAAAGAAGGCCAAGCCACAAATGAGCTCAGGGCCCCTCTTCCCTCATTCCAAGTAGCTGATTTGGTACTCTATTACCATAACTAAATCACTCCAAGAAGTGAAAAGCTCTGTTATGTCTGGGAAGGGCCTTTCTCAGTCACTTACAAACCAGGGGATGAGTATTCAATCAAATCTCTCTCCTCTGGACTCACCATCAATCGCGTTCATGGCTGTTTCCTTCGGCCCTATTCACCCCCCAACATTCTTGAGGGAGGTGATGCCGGACATTTGCCTCCCAGGCCTCAGAAGAAGAATGTTGTAGGTGAAAATTAGCTGAATAGAGGGAATGTCGGACATTTAAAAGTATGTGATGTACCAAAAATGATTTAAATAAAAATGATTTCAGGGATATTAGCCAAAAGACCCTGGCTGATTCTCGGCGGAACCCTTTAATTGGGGTAACAACATTTCACAACCTGCAAGGGCAATAGCCACATAATTGAGCAGGTGGATTACTCTGACCACACGATAGACCATGAGGCAACCATTGGAAGGTACTCCCCAACCATCACCAAGTCCTTCACAACACCTACGCGCGGGCCACACCCTTTTATAGGCGTGGCGGAGGTCCCTTAGGTGAAAGTAATTTATCTAGTGGTGATTGGTTGTGTTACATCAAAAGCTTACCGCAATGGTATATTCTTCCCCAAAACCCCAACTTTCACTTATCAAAAATTAACTCACTTTCCCCAAGATCTGATAGGGTCAAAGCCCATATTACCTAAATTGGATGCATTGAAGATATTCCAAACCTATCCACGAATTCCCTCTAACCCTCAAAATCAGTTTAAATACTGATTGTCAAATTTTGGGAAGAGATTGACTCTCTTACCTCCGCACAGAGTCTAATAAACCATTTATTTAAACCTTTTATTACTTTATTATTTTTATTTTATTTCCCTATCAGTGGTGAAAAACGCCTCTGAGTTATATTGTTGGATTTAAGGCTGCAAGCACCAGTGAGCTGTTTTCCAAGCCATAAAATCCAACAACCCAACCACACAATCATCTGCAAATTCAAGCATCTTAACTGGTGCTTGGCCTTGCACATGGACACCAGTAAAGCGTGCATTTACACTGCGGAGAAGTAGGTCAAGCCTTAAGTTTTATAAAATTGGGCTCAAAAATAACCCTTGATGAAGACCTCTTTGAGGACGAACCAAATTGGTGAGGAAATCTGGTCCCCTCACTGCCATTGTGGCTGGTTTGATGAGCATCATTGAACAACTAATAAACTGCGGGGGAGGTGGAACTGGTGAAGAAAGGCCCTAAGGTAGTACCAGTTGACCCTATAATACGCTTTTTGTTGGTCTAAGAACACAAGCCCCCAGTAGCTGTCTATTGGCAGACATTGGCCACGGTGTATATATTGTCTAAAATTGACCTTTTGGAATTAAAACAAAATTGCTCAGGGGAAGTTACCTTAGAGGCAATGACCCCTAGGCGGTTAGCCATTTAGTTAATATTTTAGTATCAGTGTTAGTGAGGGAAATAGAGCGCCAGTTTGCCAAGTCTAACTTATGCCCTTCTTGAACAACGTTACCATGTAAGCCTCTTGGCCCCCTGAGAGGAGACGTGTCTCTAAGAGAAATTTGTTCATTAAGGCTAGCATTATGGGGATAAATAATTAAGATATTTTTTGTAAAACTCATAGGGAATGATGTCTAGACCTGAGCTTCATGTGTGGTGCACCACAAATGGCATACCAAAGTTTGTCGCAAGTTATTAAATACATGAGCTCTGGATATCGGGAAATGGTGTAGATGTGTGCACCAGTGAGAAAATCATCAATTTCATTTTGATGTACTGTGCCAGCCCTGTATAATTAAGAGTAATATTTTTGAACTATGATAGATACTTTGGCCAGTGTTTCTGTGAAAGATTTGTCTAACCATGAAACCTGTGTGCAGGCCAAGTTTTGGCATGGGGCAGAAAATTGGTGGAAAAAGTATGCGGAGCATTTTTTGCCCATGATGATATTCTTTGCTTCATACTGGACATAAACGTGACCTATGTGTTGTCTGATCAGCGCGTTAAGAAAGGCCAGTACTTCAGCTCATTTATAGCCCCAAGCAGGGCTGTACCCTGCCATGGGGACATTATTCTTCAGGTGGTCCAAGTCTGCCAGGGCGCGTTTAATGACTGCTGAGGCAGCCCGAGAGTGCTGAAATGAGATGTGGCATTCTTGGGTGATTGTAGCTGCTTTGAATGTTGACCAGGTTGATAGGGGATCTGCACAGAAAGGAGTTGAAAACTCCTTTGTCAAAGTGGCAGTGTCCATCCAACTTGAGAATGCAGGTAATGTGAGATTGGCGGAAAAGGTTACTCCATTTAGGTGCCTGTGGCACTGGGCTCAACAGAGTAAATGACACTGAGATCATCCTGTGGTCAAAGAAAACTATTTTAGTCATTTTGAAATGTGAGATCTGAGAGCAAAAATTCAGTGGTGCAAGAATGAAAATAATGCGGGACTTAGAAACCTGCTGCCTGTTGTGCACATGAGGACGTGGCATGTTGGGTAGTAATGGCGCTTGCTTGAGGATGGTAATAAAAAGGCCCAAGGTGGCTTTCATAACCTGAATTTTGATGTGTCCCTGCGGTAGGGTAGGCGCAGGAGGCCAGCGGTCAGTGGTTGGGTTGTCCCAACAGTTTAGGTCGCCAGCCACAAATGATTAGGAGGGAGGGGAAGAGAAACTAAAGCTGAGAGTAATGTCGTCAAACTTTCGCACAGGTGGGGCAAGATGTTAAATATTGTGTGCACTTCGGTGTCCCATGTAAAGGACCTAATGAGCACATGTCCATCAAGATGGCTTGTTTTTTTCTGAAAATGTTAAAATGTGGTTCGGCCATATCAGCACCCCACAGTCTGGCAACTAAAAGGATTGGGAGGGGAGGATCATGGTTGCCCATGTGTTCTTGGCACCTTGCAGACAATGGGTTTCCTTAATTGCCAGGATTTCTATAGTAAATTATTTTTTAGGAAACTCAATTTTTTAGTCTGGGACTGAGAGTCCTTGAGTCCAGCAATGTTCAACGTCCCTATTATGAAGGATACCCCCATCACCTCTTAGGAGTGAGAGGAGGGCCCCTCAGGCCCTGCCACTCCATGCTGCCATGCAAGATCAGCCTTCTGTTTTTGGCTGCAAGTGTTCAAGAATGAAGTATTGCTAGGCATATATGTATTATCTTTGAGAACGTATTTGCTGTGGGTTTAGTTTTTTGTTTGAATTTTGATCTTTGTGATTTTTTGGTTATTGGGGATTTGCAGTGCACCCTCGAGATTGTCCAACAATTTCCCCAAAAAAACTTGCCTAATTTCAGGTTGAAAAATTTGCTTGTGTTTGTTGTGCAGGAATCCTGCAGGTGTGTACCAGACGCATTTTTTGGGTATGAGGGCTGGGTCCCCAATCTGATTGGATGGGAGTTTGGAATTCCATTAAAGTGGAAAACTCAGCCTAGTCAGCTTGATTCTGTGCAAGGGGGATGGCGGAGGCCACCGTGGCTGCTGCCTTAGCCTGTGCTTGGCGTTGCTGTTTGGCTTTTTTCGTTCTTGTGAGGATACAAGTTTTACCTATATGTAGCACCCCTGGTCTCACCATGGGATGGCAACGTTAGAGTCTAATGTGGGCTCACATTGGCCAGCTCTATTGCTTCTAAGAAAGCCTCATTCAGGATAATTCCATCTCTGGTGGTACAAGTGTGTAACTTGTGGACAAACGCCTGACAAGGAGTGTTATAGGCGATGCACTGTTAACTGCAACATGGAACGGTTGATTCTGTTGTCCATTGATGGTGAGAGTAGCGGTGTGTGGTGTCTGAGTTAGGTCTTCAGCTAACCCTAACAATGGGGTGATTACCATGATAGCCTTACCCGTGCTGAGTTCAGAAATATGAAAATTTTTACAATTTGAAGAAGAAGATTTTCCCATAGCTCTTAAGTCCTGCTTTGAGATGACTCTTGTGGACTTTAAGCTTAATGGTCATGGGGAGGAGACCAAATGTGATGAAAACTTGGTTTGATTTTGTCTAGTGCATGCACTTGGTCTCAAACAAGCTTTGGCCACTCAGGAGACAATCATCAAGCGCATCTGTGCAGAAGAGTCTGCTGCTTGCGCTGTCTTAAAGCCAAGGTCCAACCATCTGCAGGTAATTATGTGCAGTGCTACATACACTTTCTCTGGGAAGTGGGTGTGTACGTACCCTCAGAACATCTCCCAAAGAGCTGTTAAATTTATGTTCAGAAAAACTTGGCCCTCAAATTCTACTGACAACAGTGGCTGTGAGTGCGGAGTTTTGATGTACACGTTGCACTTAGCTTGCCATTCCAAAATTTCAAGTGAAATACTCACCACAGTTTTTTTTGTTTTTATCAGGGCCACTGGAGTCTCCAGGGCGTTTTATAACTTTAGGTGGTGCAAGCACTGAACATGCACCTTTCGCCACGCTTGCCCAACCCTTACCCAACATTGGACGCATACTTATCTCCCCATGCGGATTATCAAACTTTACTGTCTTGAATTGAATCAGTTGCAATTATTGATTGCGACAGGAAAGAAAAAGTTTAATTTATACTTATAGCTTTAATATTACTTGATAGGGATGTGGCCATGTGTATAGTTTTTCAAGATTTATGTGATGTTCTCATTTCTTAGTAACCTTATAAGGAAGTATTTTTCATTGTACAAAGTTTTGAGGGAGAACTTGCAAAGGTATGTTTCAAGAGTCAATACTAACTTAGCTACTTATTTTTATGGTCTACTGGGACACGTTTCAGATCATCAAAGTCCTTGTCGGTACAAATCAGACTTTGCCTTAATTTAGATGAAGCCTCAACTTTAGGGCTACGATATAATATTACTTTGATCAATGTTGCCTTTACTATTATTATCAACATCAGTTTATAATTACTATTTGAGTTCTAAATAAGTTAAAGACCAAAATATTTTAATACTTTATTTACAATGTTTAATTACCAAAATGCATAGATTATTAATACTCTTGTATTTTGAAGCACTAAGCACTTTCCCATAATAGCATGGAGTTTATGTCCTAATGAACTCTGGATAAGTTGCATGTTAGTGCTACACTGGCAGATGAGATAGGTAAGAATGCCCGAGCTGAGTTACTATTCATCCTTATATTAGTCCTGAGGATGCATTCAGTGTTTGATTCCTCTACTCACCTAATCAATTACCTCACGCCACATATTATGCCTTATTTTCTATTGGATTTCTAATAGCAGATAATGGAGACCATTTAACTGTGTCACCATTATTTGATCTCAGTCTAGCCCTTGATAAGAAATCCTGATCTACTACAGCTCTGAACCTTGACTGTTCCAATTCCTCCTGAATTCCTAATTACCTTCCACTCTCACATATAATATTGCCTATCACACATCACATTGCTGATGTTCTCTTGGTACTTTAAATATTACTATCTTTTTATTAATATTGTACTTTTTAAAAATATTTTTTAGTTTAGAGTCTGATTCTTTTTTTTAGTACTAGATGGTCCCAACCCAAGGGGGATTCATCGATGTTTAGAGTCTGATTCTCTTAGACTGAAATTTCCCCAGTCACTGAGAATTTCTAAGAACCTCTGAACCTCTAAAGGAAGTTAAAGTTTCACTTAATTTGGCCTTTCTGGAACTTCTAATTAACCAATCAACTAATTGTTTACCCTTGACTTGTTGTCTAGAGAGCGCAAAGCTGAGATCTGGAACTCACAATAAGGGCACAACAAGTTGTCACTGTGAAAACATTGATCACCTTTTGGACAGCATAAGAAATTAAAACAGGTTGAAACAGGTTAAGAGGAAGCCCCTCTACCTTGCAATATAAGCTGGGTTTACTCCTGGGAATTTGACAGATCTCAAACCTATCTGGATGTCACAAGTGCTATGGACAGGTTAAGCCATGCACTAATTGAAATGATGAAAACAGCAAATAAAAGCGGTGAAAGTGGAATTAGATGGGTATACGGTGTACAATATTGTGAAAAACAGCTTGATATAATTAAGGATCATGCTGGGTATACCAACAATCAAATTGCAGATATTGACTATGACTTTGAAAATGATGAAGCGGCAGAGAAAGATTAGATATAGTTTATGATGTTATAAATCATGATGCTTTTACTCCAAATTCTAGATCAACTCCTGAGAGAGCGCCAAAAAATCTAAACTCTTATTCCATAGAAATTCTAGGATAAGTTACTAAAACTTGGAATTATCTCAGCTAAACAAAAAGATTCTTGCAGCCCTCTCCAGTTTCCTGCAATGAAGATCTCCAAAAAACCTGATCTTGATAAAGATGATGATTTGAATGTTACTGATACTGAAGTCCAATAGAATCTTAAGTTAAATTTTGAGGCTGAGACATAACCTCTTGACAAATTAATTAAATCAGGTGAACCAAATAATTGCCTCACATTTTTATTTCCTGACGCTGAGGCCCATAGATACTCAAATAGACTTACTAACCAAATATTTTGGCGCTAAAATTATTCTACTCTAGTGGGGCTATCAAAGACCCTGCAACTTAGCTCGGCAAGCTATGCCAATTCTATCTGCAACTGAAGCAAACACCCCAAAATTAAGCCGCACAAAAAAACTAAAAACCTGCTAGTGGAGAATTTGAGTTTAACCCAGCGCCTGGGATGAATTCTCCTATTGATTAAATCGGTCTCAATGAACAAAATGCCTCTACACTTACCTTTTATTACATGCGCCAGAGCTTCTCTTGTTATAATGACAAAATTGGAACAGTCAAACTGAATGACTCAATGCTATCTCCATTAATCCGCGCCATTGTTTCATGCTGTTCAATGAGAAAATTGAATAAACAAACCAAATGCCTTGACGCACTTGCTATATACTGCCACTGATGCTGTCAAGACTAAGGGGTTTTAATCCAACCATCCTTTGATAAAGAGTCAAGGGCAACCAAAGCTTCAGGAAGAAGATACTTGAAAGGTTTTACTTTTTAAAAAAAGTCTTTTCTTAAGGGAAAAAGCTTCTTGGGTGGCTATCCTGAAAACATCCTTACTAATCAATAGTGGAAAAGCCAAAGTATATGGCAAAAAGATTTCAAACATTATTTTTCAAACCAAAAAATACAAGAGTTCTGGTACATATATCAGGGAAAAATCTCCAAGAACTTCCAAGATGAGATATATTTTAACCTGCAATCATGTATTATGCAATATTCTGGTTACTTCTATCTCACTGTATTCGATTGCATAGATTAGTTTGGACCTCAATATTAGGAGGCTTCTGTCAAACAGGATCTAGTTACATAGGTCAGGACCAGACTCAATATCAGGATGTTTTAATAAAATTATAGAAATTAGCACTAATAACTTTAGCATCTAATTCTTTAGTTCAGGTTCATATCTCAACATCAGATTGACTCCAATCCTTAATTTGCGCCAGGATCCTGATAACGCCAGCTTCTAAATCTTGGAGTAGGGGTGAAAGCTAGAGAAAAAACTGTGTAATCAATTATCACAGTCACCTGAGTGACGTCCATATTAAAGTGCTATTCTATCGTTTATAAATAAATTTGTAGGGTCCTGACCAATAAACCCCAATTTGTTATCACATCCACCAGGTTGATGATGATAGAAAATAATTAATTCAACTGATCATATGGTATGCAGAGGAGCATGCTTATTATTAAATCAAAAGTCTTTCTAGTAGTAGTAGCAGACAAAATTTTGGAAGCCAAGGCCTGAAGCCAGATAATGTCATTAGCAATACTTCTCATAGTATTTTCAGGGGCTTCAGGAAAGGTTTGATATAACATGGCTTGTACTTTAGAGGGCATTTGAGGGATTCCTTCCTTATAAATCTTGGAAGGGAGACATTTTAATAATTTGATGACAACTTATTTTATAGGCAAGAATTGCATTAAGCAGATATTATAGCCAATGCAGATGGTCAGTTGAGTCCATTTTCTGGATAGTTGAGGTTAAAACCATTTATTTATTTAACTGAGGTAAGCTGACCAGGGATGGACATTACCAAACTAAAACTAAAAATCATAATAGAAATAACGATTCAAATGAAACGCCCAAAATGGACGGATCAATTGAATCATACCTAACAAAATATCCAACCGTGTGGGCAGCAAATACTGCTATCCCTCCATGGTGGATGAGGAGGGGGATTGGGGGGCTCGTCTTTGGCCGCATCTATCTCATTCCAGAGTAGGGTGCGTGTTAAGGCAGATAGTAAGGGTGTGGGGGCATTGGCGGCATGGGGTTCAATATCTTTGATGACTGGAACTTCCAATTAGTTGCCAGCCATCATTATACCAACGATGTATTTGCCTAAAGCGTCTTCAGCTTTGAGGCGGGCATCTGGGAATTTAACAAACATGGCAATGTTGGTTTAGGTTATTTTTGCATTCAGATTCCGTGCTACTGTTACCACATTCTGGATGGCTTCAGCGACATTTTTGTGTATAATTTTCATGTTGATCTTACTTTGTGCAGTAAGATTTGTGGGGATAATGGGAGGTGGAATTCCTTCTGCGAGCGCAGCCACAGATTTGGTGGCAGCTTTGCAATGCGGATGGCAATCTGGTGTGGCGGCTGCTTCTACTGCAAGCTGGTGGTCGCTGTAGAATGGTTTGGCGTTGGGTTGTGGGACATATTTCTGAGGTGGGAATTTTTCATCCCATTCTGCATTACAGAGACGCTCAAGTTGCAGCGTCAGTTCTTCAATGAAATTACCTGATTCGTCAATTTCATTCAATAATTTCCATGGATTTTGGTTGAAATATTGGGGAATCAGTGTACAATTGAGGTTTGTTCAATTTGTTTGCGGATGCATGGAAACAAACTAGGATCCAATCTGATGTTTTGTTGGATTAATTATTAATGGCTTTGGGGTAAGGTGGAGGCTGATTGGTGGCTGTAGGTGAAGCTGCAGCATCGGGCATTGGAGGAGGGGAAGGTAGGATCATACCCCATGTTGGAGTTGGCGTGGGGTGGGCAGCAGATTGGTGGGCATTGGGCAAACTTTTGACATTGGCGGAAGTTTCTGTGTATGGGCATTTACATTCTAGGTGGATAAACTCAAAACAGGATGGACAAATCGTCCATTCGCCCTCAACGTGGGCCCAGAATGGATGGTCAGGGGCAGAGGGGATGGTGGCACGAGGGGGAATTGCCAAAGAAATTTTTGTAAATTCAGGGCTGATCGTGGCATATGCCTGAGGCCCAGCGAGGCGTGTGGCCCCATTTGGGACCAAAATTGTAAGATGGGGTTGGCGCCATAGGCTGCCAAACCTTCCATCAGCTCCTGGTGGAGCACTTCAGGGGGGGATGTGGGTGGGCAAACAAGCGAAAAAGACCACCAAGATGGTGTCCGTTGAGAGCTGGGTCCAAGTTGTTGGGAGGGGAATATTGTTAAAAATTAGTGGCACCATTGCTGCAGTGGCTGCATCGGCTTCACAGGGGAAGCCAAGGTCAAAGTACCCCCTATAGGGGCAGAAGTTAATAAAACAGGCTGGTGTCATCACCTCCTGAAACATTTTGATTATGGCTTGGTCATCATAGGGAAAGAATCTCCCATATTTGGCCCTAAGGCCAAAATGAATGTTGCTCTGGGGGAGCACCAGGGGGCAGTGGGGCACCGCTTGAGTTTGTGTGAGATGGGCATTGAGATCCTTGGGAGGAACAAAAGGTCCCAAGGGTTTGGAATGACTAGGCGAGCCAGTCCAAGCGCGTTTTCCTGTTGGACGGAAAATGGAGGGGGGAGTTTCCCGGTGCCCCATGCTGGGACAGTCAGCTGGGGATCTGACGACATTGGAGCAAGACTTCATGTGCAATTATGTGTTTGCTTTTAATTTACCAAAATTAATTTGCTCAGAAAGTTACACTGAGCAGAGAGAGATTGAGGTTAAATTCATTTACATACTCTAAAATCACATTATTTGCAGGATGGTAAGGAGTAGAAAACACTTGAGTGGACCCACAATTTAGTTAAAACATTTACCAAAGATGATTGAAAATTTTGACCATTATTGGAGAAAATTATGTTTGGGCACCCATGTTGGATGATAATTTAAATTATATAGGAATGTAGCAGTAGCTTTTGCTGGAGGAGAGGGTAGGGATATAGATTTATTTACTTGATAAAATGATAAACAGACAGAATGAGGAATTGTGGCCATTAGATGCTCAAGGAAGTGTACCCATAATGTCAATACTTATAGTATGGAATGGTTCACAGGGTGGAACCACTGGATGTTGAGGTTGTGGATTAAGTCAGCAGAATTTTACATACAAGACAGGACTCTAGTAAATCTTTAAATAGGATGAACATTTTTTCTAGTAGCATTGAGCCTTGAGCCACTTGTGAGTTTATCAAATTTATCCATGGATGACTTGTAGAAGACCTGATAATATAACTTCTGTGTGAGCTGAAGGAAGAATGTAGGGTAACTGTATTTTGACCTGAGTTTGTACAGGTTACCATTTTATCCTGGATCTTTGTCAACCTTTTTGCTAATTTTTTTTTAATAGTCAGGGACTTATTTTTCCATAAATGCTGTTTGGTTAAAAGATTTAAGAGTTGATATTCCTCAGTTCAGTTAAAGTTATACGGGTAGCTAAAAACAATCTGCATTTTTATGTATAGTCCATGAATGATAATAATGGAAAAATAGTAGTTTTGAATTTTTAAAGACCATTGGGCTAATCTCCCATCAGGATCCTTTATTTGTTGAAGCCTTTGCAACGAAGCATGATCAGTAATTATGGTAAAATCATTCCCAGTAAATAAGGTCAGAAATCTTTAATAGCAAGCAGCACCATCAAGAACTCTCACTTTGTAACAATATAGTTGCGTTTAGCTCTTGAAATGGTTTTGCTATAATAAGCAATGGAATGTTCCACTTAGTTTTAGTCGCTCTGGGATATATAGCTCTTATAAATATATTGCTAGGTTTGGTGAAAAGTATAAATGGTTTGTCAAAATCAAGATGCACAAGTACTGGAGAGTGAAAGAGCTACACATTATAGGTCAAAGGTCTGTTGTTATACCTATTTCCACTGGAAGGGTATTCCTTTCTTCAACAAATATACTAAAGTCTCAGAGGTTTTGGAAAAGTGTGGGAAATATGGCTATAATATCCTACCATCCCTAAAAAGACCTTTAAATCACGTAGATATTTAGGGGGGAATCTTGTAATTTCCATATTTCTGATGTCCATCAGAATATTCTAGCCTTACTTACCTTAATGACCAGAAAATCCTTTCTGCTTTGAAAATAGGAACATTTATATGGCTAAAGATTTAGTTAAGCTTGGCGTAATCACTGGAAAACCTCACTTTGATGTTCCAGGTTTTTGGTAAAAGTTTATGAAAAATGGTTATATTGTCAAGATAGACTAGCGCACAAGGGCGCTTAAAAATCTCCTAACAAACCATACATGGCTCTTTAAAGGTGGTAGGGGAGTTTCATAACCTCTTCAGGATTCAAGTATGCTAAAATTATCCTTCACTATAAATGAGGGCACTTTTTGTGGTCTTCAGGGGAAAAGTTTATCTGCCAATACCCACTGGCGTGGTCCATTGCAAAAATATTAGGATCCCAACATTTCTAATAAAGAAATAAACTATCTGAGTTAAAGGATAAATATCTTTACAGGTAATGAAGACTATTTAATGATAATTTAACACAACTTTATGCCCACCATCTTCATTATGAATTAATAAAAGCGGAGAAGCTCATGGACTTTAGGATGGCAAAGGTAGCCACGCTTCTAACAGTTGTTTTAGTTCCAGGGCTATTTGAGCTTCCTTGAATAAAAATTTTTGGTAAACATGATATTCAAATGAAAGGAGTTGTCAATATTATGAAACGACTGGACAATAAGCCTGAAATAGCCATGGCGGATAAGCTAGAATCCACTAACAACAACTATAAGTATGAGTTTTTGAGCTTCAAGATGAGGCAATATTAGGTCTGAACGGTTGATTATTGTATCGCTTACAAATAAGGCGGTTAGGTGATGTTTATGCCTAAAAAATAATTGGGTAATCGCCTCAAACTAGGTAATTGTGAATTTAATGAATTCATACAATGCCAGAACCAATGAGATACAACGGAACAAATTTACTAAGCCAAGGAAATGGTATCATCTGAAGTTGCTGAGATATAAGCGAGATGAGATGATTAAGATGAGGAGGTTGTTAGTATTTAGAGTGAGCGGAACAGCGAGGATCCACTGTATACATTAATGTTAAATAAGGAAGTCTTTAAAGCATTTTCACCCTATTTATTGAAAGGTTATTACCTTGTTTTAAGGATGACAATCATCATATCGTTGGTCTGATTGCTCAGTGGACTTAACCTTGTGCAAAACCCCTTTGGCATATCTCACCAATTCCGCTAAATTATAACAGTGGTGCTCATTACAGGGGGCCCATTGATCAATCACAAAAACGATAAAAATTTCTTAGTTGCCACCCATGTTGCATCAGATTTGCTTTGACAAGGGATCCTCCTGACATGCTGCACCAGTTGAATATGTAGAACTCAAGCTTTCCTTGGATTCTGTGCTCCAAAGGAAGAAGGAGCTTCTGCAGGAGGTTTGTGTTGTTAAGCTGCCTCCGTTTGATCGTAATGAGAATATCTAAGGATTCTTTAAGAGCTTTAAATGCAGCAGAAGGAGCTTCAGATCAGCATAAAGCAAAATTGTTAATATCAACTTTGGATGTTGGAAGCGCCGACCAAGTTAATTGCTATCTTCCAAACAGTTCCATTACCTATAAAGATGTGAAGAATACTGTGCTGCAGTTGTTCAGAGGAAGCGTGAAGATGTTGCAGTGGTATGCTGAGTTTTGACCATTTTTTCAGCGTAATGAGACCCTCACCTCATTTGCTGATTTATTTATGATGGAAGCTCATGTGATGAATGTAGCAGGTTATTTAGCAGAAACTGACACATGCATAGCAATGACCTCTGCTGTGAATTCATACCATGAGCTTTTCAATGCCATGGCTCCATATTTAGAGGATAACACACTTTTGTTTAAACTCACTTAAATTTACACCATCTATACACTACCTACCCTCCGCCCAATATAGAGCAGAAATCTACCGCCTCTGCCGCAGACTTTCTTATTTGGGGGATTTATCCCTCCCTGTTCAGCATCTGTTTAGTAACCCCTGGCCTTATTATCACTATACGCCTCACTCCAACCCAAGTTGCCATAAGCAGTTCAACTATTGGGTGGGGCCTGTTTACACCTCTCAATCCCTGTCCAACTTTTGGGGTGGTCCATTATACAACAATCAAGGACGAAGTTCCTATGGGGTCAATTGTTTTTCATGCGGTCGCTATGGGCACTTGCCCAGAAGTTGTCTTAATCATCAGGTTCATTCCCTACCGCAGGAGCAGTACAATCAGGGAAAAGTCAGAGCTGAGTGGAGATGGGACTCATACCTCCGCAATTCTGACTCAAAATGTATCACCTGAACCTATCCCCACACTGTTATAATTTTGGACGGTATTACTAGGATCCGCCAGGCCATTCACACAGGTTGAGCCCTCTAAACAACGGACAACAATGTGAAGATCATCAGTCCTTCAGACTTACTTGAAAATATATTAAAAAGGAGAAATTTCCCTGATTGGTTCTTTTATTTATTTTATAAATACAGCTATGTTTTCGCTGTCCCACTTGTCTTGTGCTAAAACCTACCTCTCTCAATCGCCCATTTTGCTTATATACATCAGCTGCAGGCGATACAATTTCTCATTGCTTGGGTTATTCTATTCCGCCAATTTTCCTCAAATTTGGCTTATTATTCTTAATCCGCTGTCGCCCTATTTGTAGGTGATTTACTTCATATCCATCAAATATCAACATCTCCTTATCACCTTATATAGAGGCGATCCAATAAACTCATTATATCCAATAAACTCAATATATCCAATAAGACTCATTATATCCTAATATCACCTCATCTCAAGGCAATCAAATATTTGTAACAGATACTGTGTTTGGCGGTTTCCGCCTGGCTGTCCCAAGACTATTGTCCAGTCATATCAAAATTGCGACATTACCCCCTCCTTGACTGGATGATAAGATCCTATTGTTTATAAGGCCTGAGGAATTTTTCGTGTACTCAATTAATGATCTGACCACTTATAGGATCCTTAATAGTATATGCGTCAACTCCAGTCTTCTCTATTATTTCAAATGGACCTATCCAAATAATAGCAAGTTTATGCTTCTGCCCAAATCCATACTGATTGTGAAAGAGAACCATATCGCCTTCCTTGAATGGCACCAACCCACTACGGTGTGCCTGATCAGCTGCCTGATTCTTAATCTTCTTAGCCAAGCTGAAGGAATATGCTTTGGTTTGTAGCTTGATCAGAATGTTCGCAAGGTTAGTCAGCAGTGGTGGGGTTCTAATCCACCAGTGTCTTCTACACATGCATAAAGCAACGCCAGAAGAGCTGGATGTCAGCCATATAGTAATTGGAAGGGACTCTTTCCCATGGCGGAATGGTAACTAATGTTATAAGTGAACACGGCGGTGAAGAGGAGGGAGTTCCAGTCAGAAGGGTGATCTGTTACTAATTTTTGGAGTATGTTCACCAGAGTTCCATTTACTCGTTCTACCTTTCCATTAGATTCTGGGTGGTATGGGGTTGTCAGAACCCCGCAGATTCCCATAATCTCATTCAGTTTGGAGAGGATGTGCAAGGTGAAGTTGGTTCTGTTATCAGTGAGAATAAACTGAGGGCAGCCATGTCACTGAATAATGCATTCCATTCCAAATTTGGCCACTGTAACTGCCCCCAGATCTTATATCGCCCTTGCTTCAACCCACCAGGTCAAGTGGTCTATAGCCACTAGAATGTACTTAAAACGGTTGGCTCCTGTTGGCAAGTGCCCAATGACATCAAGGGAGACCGTATGCCAAGTGAAATGTGGTTTTACTAACTGATATGATGTTGTATAAATGAACGGCTTCTCCACTTGGCACTGATGGTAACAGGAAATAGTTTCGAGCACATCAAAACTCATACTTTCCCAATAGTACTGTTGGCGTAACAACTCCATAGTCTTATGCACGCCACCATGCCTGACCGCCCCTGTGAGCGCTCATAATGATTCCTGGCTATGCGGAGCACCGTGGGAAATTCACCATAGAATCGTTGATTCATTTGTACAGTTCTCCATTTAATTGGAAGGTATTTGTGCACAATTTGTTTAACATTTTGATTACTTGAGGCAGTTCATTGTCATATTTTCCGCTGAGCATCTTATCATACATCACGTCACTAAGGTCCGCTGTCACTGCAATAGTCAGTAACTGAGATAAACAGTCCGCATTCTGATGCTTCACTCCCAGCCAATGGAGAATCTCAAAATCGTGAGCCTGTAACTTGAGAGCCCATCAGCCAACCATCCTTCTGGTTCTTTGAGATTATGCAACCAGCGTAATGATGCATGATCAGTTATGACTTTAAACTTTACCTCATGCAGATAGACTCTGAATTGTTTATATGCATAGAATACTGCTAAGCACTCTCACTCAGTCACAGTATAGTTACGCTCATGACAGTTCAGACTACAACTACAGAATGCAACAGGATGTTCTTATCCCTCATCATCTTTCTGAGAAAGTACTTCCCCAACAGCAGAAAGGGATGTATCCATCTGAACAATAAACTCCTGGTCAAAGTTTGGATATTGCAACACCAGTGCGCTGCTCAATGCCATACAGAGTGCATTGAAAGCGGATTGACAACGTTACATCCACTCAAACACAGCATCCTTTATTAAAAACTCAAATAGCGGACCACCAATACAGCTAAAATTAGGGATAAAGCATCAGTAGTAACCAACCATCCCCAGATGTACTGTATGTCATGCTTACTATTAAGTATAGCCATTTTTCTGATGGCCTCCACCTTAGCCAGTTGTGGCTGCAGCCCAGTTGAGTCTACCACAAAACCCAGGAATTCTAGATGATCTTTTAAAAAAAGTCACACTTTTGAGGTTTAATTTTAATGTTCGCCTCAGCCAGGTGGCGGAATACTGCTTCAAGGTGGTCTAGGTGCTCCAAAAAGGTTCAAGAGAAAGCGATATAATCATTGAGGTATACTAAGATGAAAGACAGTTTCAGGTCGCCAAGAATAGTGTCCATGGCCCGCTGAAAAGTATCAGGAGCGTTACACAGTCCCTGAGGCATCCATGTTGGTTGAAAAAGGCCTTTAGGGGTGATCACAGCACATTTTTCCTGTTCCACCAAGGGTAACTCAATTTGCCAGTAGCCTGATATTAAGTCCAGCACAGAAAAGTAGCGGGCACCCCCTAATCGGTCTGGAGCATTGTCAATTCTTGGCAAGGGGTATAAATACTTTTTTGTAATACTGTTGAGCTTCTGATAGTCTATTACTACCCGGTTGGTGCCATCCTTTTTTTACAATTAGAACAGATGAAGCCCATGGGCTCTTGGATGGCTCAAGCATCCCTTGTTGTAATAACTTATTGATTTCTTCAGTAACCATGTCTTCTGCTGCCCAAGAGCGGTGGATCAGAGGATGATCCCCGGTGTCCAATCAATGGACCACCCCCAAACACACCCTAAATCATGATCATCAACAGTGAAAATCCCCTTGTATTTCTGAAATAAAGCCATTGCTTGATCTTTTTATTCATCCGTTTATCCTGTTAAATTACTTCAAGTACCACCGTTATTACATCAACTGATGGTTTGAACGGTAGTCCACATTCATCCAATGATCTGAAAGCATGAACCTGATGGACCTCATCTATGGGAATCAGATGTAGATACGCTATAGTTTGGTGGCAGCGGATTTGCATTGGTTCACTCTGCAGGTTGGCTAACAAAACCTTTATCTCTCCATGTCCAGGGAGTATAATTCCTGGAGCCACATGCAGCTCAAACCATGTTTTATGATAAAGCTCAATAACTTCCCTGTATAACACACTTGACACTTCTAGCTCTAACTCAGTAAACACTAAGACTTGATGGCCGGAAGGGATGGATATGGGCCCTGCCACTTGAAGAAGTATCCCTTTATATTCATAAACCTGCTGAGGAAGGGCCCGAGTTTTGCGCTTCAGTTGATGGTAGCGAACAGGCCATACCCCATCACTGTAGGTGAGGTTGATATGACTTATATGCACCGGATCCTTTGGTACTCCCCTAGTAGTAAAGTATATTGGGATCTGCTGATCCAGGATGTCGAGGGTCTCCTCCATCATATCAATGATAGCCCCAAAATAATGTAGAAAAGTGGTCCCGATTAATATGTTGTAGTGTTCATTTGGTAACACAATCGCCGGAGCCACAACAACAATGGACCCAAAGTGCAGAGGCAGTGCACTATAAGCTCCCTCAGAGACAGTGCTTACAGCTCCAGCAGTTCCATAAACCATGTGATGGTCTACATCAGGTTTCAACATCAATTTTTGCATTAACTTAGTGGAAACTATGTTGACTGGAGCACCAGTATCTATTATAGCGCGAACTCTATTTTTCACTACAAAAATAACACAGTATGTACACTCAGAATAAGAAGAATATTGACTGTTTTATATGTGCACATCTACGGGCTCTCTTTTCCCAAGAAAATTCATAATCCCCTCTCTGACTTGGGGGTATTCTCTGACAATGGTATCTACTGGAAGGGTGACGTTTACTACTTTCAGAGTTGGTGCATCCATGGCAGGATAAAGTTGGTCTGAGGACGCTTGATCAAGCATTTGACAAGCATAGGGCTTTGGTTGATTGAGGGGCTCTTCTTTTGCCACCGCCTTAGCTTGAGCTCAGGTTACTACGTTTACTCCTCCAACCGGTTGCTGGTATAAAAATCCATCATTGTACTGAGGAACTTTTTCAAGATATATTACTATTGATTTGGAGATGTGTTGAGTGGGTATTGCGGAGGTAGAGGGTCCTATCTCTACTCCGCTCCAACTTTTTCCTGGTAGTATTGGTCTTGTTGTACGTAATTCATGTGGCGATTGTGGCAGAATTTTGCCATATGAGCAGAGTGACAGCATTCGTAGCAGTTGACCCCATAGGAACCACATCCTGGGTTATCATAAGCAGGTCCAGACTGGAAGGGTTGGGGTTGCTCAGTATACCCAGTAGGTCAGTAAGCCGATTGTTGACAGTCATCATAATTGGGTCCAGGTCAATAACTAGGTTGCTGGCGGTTGTCATGTCCAGCCCATTGATGCTGATTGAACTGTTGATTATAAATTGGTCGAGGATGAGTCGCAGAGTATAGTAAGGCCAAGGATTACTAAATGAAGCTGGAGGCGGATGATAGTATTCTCCATAATAAGCGGGTGCCGTGGCAGCAGTAGTCTTGCAATCCAACTTTAGCGGCGAAAAGTTAGGAGATACCCGACATCAAACTGTACAATCTTAAGCAGAGGTACGTTATCATCCAGAAGCAGCGTTATAACATTAGAAAGTTCATGGTATGGCTTCACCACGACAGACATGGCAATGCACACGTTAGCTTCCACTAAGCACCCAGCTCCAATCAGCACATGGGCTTCTGTTGTTAATTGATCAGCGAACTCAATGAGAGTCTCATTCTGAAAGAATCTGATGGTTAAGAATTCTGCTTTCCGCTGTGACATTTTTGAGTTTCCTCCAAACAAGTAAAGTATGGTGTCCTTTACATCCTTATAGGAGACATAACTACTGGGAGGTAACAGGTGACCTGATTGGCGCTTCCTACATCCAGAGCAGATATTAGCAACTCAGCCTTCCATTTATTGGAGGCTCCTTCCGTGGCAAATTCAAACCGTTTTAAGAACCCATGGATGTTCCCATTACAGTCAAACGGTGGTATCTTTTTGACATTAGTTTCCTCCTTTTGTTCGTGGTTATTAGGCCCACACTGAGGAATGGAACGAGACCCAAAAGCTGATTCTTGATGAGGAGTGGGATTAGTGGAAGCTGGGATATTCATTGCTTCCAGGGTAGCATGACCATTGGCGGTAGGTGGTACAGCCATTACTGGAGGTAAGTGATGTTCTGACTCATATGAATATCTGATGCTATTATCGTGAGTGTTGTAGCCTTGACCAGCACTGTCTTCTCCTATGTAGGATGCATCTTCTTGATAGTCATCTTCCTCCCAGAGAGATGACCAAGAAGGAGTAGAGAATCTTTGTTCTGCATATTGCAGTCGCTGGTTGGTATCATTTAGTCATTCAGCAAGTTCTTTGTTTTGTAGTCCCAAGATTTGCATTTGACTAAATGTACTATCAAGTTGTTGCATGACCACGTTACGTTCTTGAAGGAGTTCATCTTGGTTCCTGAGTAATGCGTCCAAGGTAACTTTGAGTTCCTCATATTCAGCTGTTATGGGGTTCCAGGAAGACTCCCCAATGACACATCCTGAATAAGGCATGGTTGGCAACTGGGGTTCTGGAGTGTTGGGTGGTTGGTCAATGGGCCCCCTGTAGTGAGCACCAATGTTATAATTTTGGATGGTATCACTAGGAACTGCCAGGCTATATACACAGGTTAAGCCCTCTGAATAACAGCCAGATGATGTAGGAGTGTCAGTCCTTTGGACGTACTTGAAAATATATTAAAAATAGGAGAAATTTCCCTGATTGGTTCTTTTATTTATTTTATAAATACAGCTACGTTTTGCTGTCCTGCTCGTCTTGCACTAAAGAACCTACCTCTCTCAATCGCCCATTTCTCTTATATACATCAGCTGCAGGCGATACTATTTCTCATTGCTTGGGTTTTTCTATTCCGCCAATTTTTCTTAGTTTTGGCTTATTATTCTTAATCCGCTGTCGCCCTATTTGTAGGTGATTTAATTCATATCCATCGAATATCAACATCGCCTTATTGCCTTATATAGAGGTAATCCAATAAACTCATTATATCCAATAAGACTCGTTATATCCCAATATCACCTCATCTCAAGGCAATCAATTATTCTTAACTGTTACTGTGTTTGGCAGTTTCCACCTGGCTGTCCCAAGACTATCATCCAGTCATATCAAAATCGCGACATATACATTCAGTGGAAGTTCATCAGTACAACAACACAATCCTAAATTAGCATCCAGTTGGAGGGGTGAATGTACTGACATGAGCGAAAATAAAGGACACGGAAGAAGAAGGACCCCAGGAGCAACCAAAGCCTTATGACTGTAAAATTTTTGACTAAATTTCTCTAGATGAACCAGATAAGTCCACTGATGACCTCTAAAAAGGGGTAACCACTGCCATCCCTGTGGACGCTATTTTTAAAGAAATTCTAAATTTGGAGAGGGTATTATGAACTGCCTTGGGAAATGAGATCCGTTAAACGTTCACGTTTTAAACAATTAGAATTCCTCATACTCTAAGTATACATACTGTGGCATTGTTGTAGCAAAATCCCAAGTCTGCACTATAACTAATATGGGCGTCCTGGTTAACATAGTGTCCACAAAGTTTGTAGCGAATTTGGCACTAAAGCCTGATGTGGAACATTAAATGGTGCATGGGACTTCTGGAGTAGAAAGCACAGTCTCTAAAGGTGCGTAAAGTGCGTTACCTTGCAGTTTGGGTCAATTGTCATTGTAGCCCCAGCAATAGTGCTATTGAGCAATGATTATGACCTTGTTAATTGAAAATGCTTTTATGCGACACTTCAGGGCTGTTGTTGATATGACGGTGGAGACCTTCAAAATTTTGGGACACCGGATCCCAAACTACTTTACCTCTAGCAGAATGCCAAAGGATCCAGTGCACATGGGTCATATTAACCTTGCATATGGTGATATGGTGATTCCAGTTTGGTACCATTAACTAAAGAGCAAGAACCGGGCCCTTACCCATCAAATATATAGATATCAAGGGCTAGCGCTTAGGGCTGCCTGCCCTTATCTATCCCCTCGGGACACCAAGTACTAATAAACACCAAGTTAGAGGTGGAAGTGCCTTCTGGGCTTAATGGGGAGGTCATTGGGACCTATCAACAATCATGGATTGAGCTCCACGTGGCCCAGGAATTATACTCCCAGGAAATAGAGAGATCAAGGTCTTGGTAGCAAAGCTCCATAATGGACTGATGAAAATCCGCCTGCACCAAAAAGTGGCATATTTATATTTAATTCCAGTTTAGGAGGCCCTCCGGGTTCAGGTGTTCAGGTCGCTGGATGAATTTAGTTTGCTCATTGAACTGCAGCTTGGTGTAGTGCCGGTTGTACCACAGAAAATTTAGTGGGGTTATTGGAAGACCAGAAAGACAAGTAGAAGCTTTATTTTAAAAAATAAAAGGAGATCTTTGCTGTTAACAATCATGATTTAGGGTGCATGTGGGGAGTCGTCCATTGAGTGGACAATGGGGATCATCCCCATCAGATCTCAGCTGATCTGCCGGTCATGGGCAGCCAAGGAATTTATGACTGAGGAGATCAAAGAGATACTCAAACAAGGAATGCTCAAACCATCAAAGAGTTAATGGGCTTTGTCTTTTCTGATTATAAAAAAGAAGGACGGCACCAACTGCATAGTAATAGATTACTGAAAGCTCAATAGTGTCACAAAAAGGACTCATACCCCTTGCCGCAGATCAATGATGCTTTGGATAAATTAGAAGACTTAAAACTTCTCTGCTATAAATTTGATATCTGGTTATTGCAAATCAAGTTTCCCACAGAGGAACAGGAGAATTGCACCATAATCACGTCCAAGAGGCTTTTTCAACTGATCCATATGCCCTAAGGGCTGTTCAATGCCCCATATACGTTCCAACGGTTGATGGACACTATCCTTAGCAATTTTAAGTTGTCATGTGTCCTCGTGTATCTTGACAACATCATTGTATTCTCACGTACATTTTCCGAGCACCTTAATCATTTGGAAGAGGTATTCTGATGGCTGGCTGAGTCCAACATCAAGATCAAGCCTCAAAAATATCACTTCCTCAAAGACCAGCTGGAGTACCTAGGGTTAGTAGTAGATGTGACTGGGCTGAAGCCTCAAAAAGCCAATGTGGAGGCTTTTTTGAAAGATGACTACACCAAACAGTAAGCGCAATATACAAGTATTTTTAGGGATGGTCATCTATTACCACCGCTTTAAACCTAACTTTAGTTGTATTGGAGGTCCGCTGTTTGAGTTATTAAAAAAGGATGCCACTTTTAAATGGATGAAAAAAATGCTCTTTTGGTACACTTTGAATGGCGCTAATCAACGCACCAGTGTTGCGCTATCTGAACTTTGATATTAAGTTCATTGTTCAAATTGATGCATCCCTTTCCGCTGTAGGGACAGTCCTATCTCAAAAAACGATAAGGGTGAGGAGCACCCCATACCATACTGCAGTCAGAGCCTGAACAGCCATACACAATTATACCATGACTGAGTGGGAGTGCTTAGCAGTGATTTATGCATATAAGCAATTTTAAGTGTATTTGCATGGGGTAAAGTATAAGGTAGTAACAAATCATGCTTCATTATGATGATTGCAGAATCTTAAGGAGCCTGAAGGGCGCTTAGCCCAATGGGCCCTTAAACTGCAAGCTTATGACTTTGAGATCCTCCACTGACCTGGAACAAAACACCTGAACGCTGGATGCTTGTCTAGGCTACCAACGATTGCAGTTACAGCGAACCTGAGTGAAAAAATGTATGATACTATGCTCAGTGGAAAGTACGATGATGATTGCCTCAAGTTATTAAGGCATTAAATGTAATGCAAAGAAATACCTTTCAGCGTAATGGGGAGTTAGAAAAATGGCTTGGAGACTTGATGGTGAACTTACCGCGACCCTCAGCATAGCCTAGCATTATCATGAGCGTGCATAAGGCAGTTAAACTTGAGGGGCATGCGCAAATTGATGGAATTGCTATGCTCTCAGTATTATTGGAAAACCATGAACTTAAACGTGCTTGAAACCATTTGCTGCTGCCATCAGTGCCAAGTGGAAAAGCCGTTCCACTAGAAGGCTTCCTATTGGTTAGTGGAGCCCCATTTTACATGGCATACGGTTTCCCTTGATGTCGTTGGCACTCTGCCAATGCGAGCTAATTGGTTCAAGTACATTCTGGTGGTGATTGACCACTTGACCTGGTGGGTTGAATCCAGGGAAATACGGGATTTTGGGGCGGTCACAGTGGCCAAGTTTGTGATGTAATGTATGTTTCAGTGACAAGGCTGTCCTCAGTTCATCCTTACTGACAATGGAATCAACTTACCTCTCACATCTTTCCCATGTTCAACAAATTGATGGCCATTTGCGGAGTGCTAATGACCCCATACCACCCTGAGTCTAATGGTATGGTTGTGCAAGGCAATGGAACTTTGGTGAATATAATCCAGAAGTTGGTAACAGATCAATCTTCTGATTGGAGCTCTCTCCTTTACACGCCGTTTTTGCCTATAACACTAGCTACCATTATGACACGGGGAAGGGCCCCTTTCAGCTACTATACAGATGACATTCTGCCCTTCCAGCTCTGATTTATGCATTTGTAGAAGATACCGGTATAATTGATTCCCACCATCATCTGAAACCTAGCGGAAACAATGATGAAATTGTAAACTGATGCGTACTCCTTCAGGTTAGTCAAAAAGGTCAATATCAGGTTGCCAATCAGGTATAACGTAGCGTTTTGGCCCAGTTTAAGGATGGTAATTGGAGTTGTTCCATAAAAAACATGGTTTCAGCTGGAAACACAAGTTGGACAGTATTGGATGGTACATTTAAATTTATTGAAAAGACAGAGGTTGTCACCTAGAACATCAAGGACCCCGCAAGCGGTCAGATTATTAACTGAGTGCATGCAAAGTTTCTTCAGCCATATAAACAATAAGAGCCTTATCATCCAGTCAAGGGGCTAATGTCGAGATTCTGATATGACTGTATAGTAAGCCCAAAATAGTCAAGCAGATTGGCTAGAATCCGCCAACAATAATTATAGAGTATAAACTTTTGAGCGCCTTGATATGAGGCAATATTGGGTCTGAGTGGTTGATTATTGGATCACTTACAAATAAGGTGATTAGGAGATTTTGATGACTTACAAATAATTGGTAAATCGCCTCAAAATAGGCTATTGTGAATTTAATGAATACCTTTACTGCCAGAACCAATGAGATATAGTGGAACAAATTACTAAGCTGAGAAAATGGTATCATCTGAAGTTGCTGAGATATAAGTGAGATGAGATTATTAAGAAAAGAAGGTTGTTAGTAGTTTAGAGTGAGCGGAACAGCGAAGATAAGCTGCATATATTAATATTAAATAAAGAGTGTTTTTGGGGAAATGACTTCTCTATTTATTAGAAGGTTATTACTTTGTTTTGAGGATGACAATTGTCATATTATTGATCTGATTGCTCAGTGGGATTAACCCTGTGCAAAACCCCTTTGGTGCTACTCACCAATTCCTCCAAATTATAACAGGAGTGATCCTCAAATTTTAACTTGGTGAATTACCCCTGACATCTTCCCACAATCGCCTGGTCCTGATGAAAAGATATTGTTATGCTCCTGAAAAGAAGGCTTCTACATTCTGGCATTCATTGGGATTGAGGCTGTCCCCAATCTTACTTCTGACCAAAGTTATGGTGGGTAGGGGATAAAGCCATAAATTTTGTAGAGAACTGAACCTGCTTACATTCATAACAATTTTAATAGGACAGAGTTTTCATAGGCGATGAGAGCATAAGAAGAACTTAGAGGTTCTGATTTGTTAATTTTTTTAGTAAAATGGAGATAAGTTTCCCATAAGCAGGATCTAAAATTCCAGGACAGGTCAATGCATCTTTTAATAGAAGAGTTAGGGTGTCTGTATAACTCCAAAACATGGTTAGGAAGGATGTGAATCTTAATTCCTGAATCCATGATAACTTAGGAGCCAGGTGGAATATTAATGGGATAGGGGCGTACAAAGGTATCTCATCTTTGGCATCCACAGCCTCAGGTGGTAACTTATTTTTACCCCCAAGTTTTGGTACTCTAATTTGCAAACAGAGGGTGATATTCAACGAGGAATGTTTTTTGGGCCCTTTATTTTTAATTTGTTATCAAATACTAATGTTTCTAATATCTTAGTGTGAAAGGTAATTTATCTTTGAGATAAATGATGAAATTTAATTTCAAAATCAGTTGTACTCTAATAAGCATTCATAGCTATAATTTCTAATGTGATAAAGGATCGGTAATCAATAGTTTTCTGAATAGGAGGGGTATGGCATAATACGCCCCAATCACCCTATTAAACTGATTCCCTGCCATCCCATAATCAGCTTTGTAAAATCAAGTCCAGAACCATTTTGATTGTTTGGGTAAGTAAAGAGGATATAATGTTAATAGGAGAGCTAAATTATTTATGTCCAGGACTTTACCTTGTGATTGAATACCTCTACTAATACTACTGAAGATCTAAATGGAGAATTCACAGCTGATAAACTTTTGTAAGAGTATTGAAGTAGGGCGAGTGGAGGGTTTTGCCACAGTCAAGCTCAGGGTTTTCCAATGCGTTTTAAAGATTTGTCAGCTATTTCTTGACTCTCACTAGAGGAGATGAAAGCTAGAATTATATTAAGTATTTGACCAATGCAAAAATAAGAAAGCTGAAGCTATCTTTTACTTAAATAGTAAGAGGCCTCGGACATTTGCCCTCTCAGCTGCAGAGGAAGAATGTCTTGGGTCTAAATTTGCCTAAACAGGGAAGTGTCAGCCATTTAAGACTTTGCAATGACCCAAAAAGTGATTTAATTAAGAATAATTATGATTTTGAGGATATTGGCCAAAAACCCTGGCTGATACTAGGTGGAACCCCATTAATCAGGGTAATACCGTTTCAAAAACTGAATGGTCTCTAAAAATAAAATCAAATGTTCAGATTAATACAACCACACGATGGACTTTGTGGCAACCAGCGGAAGGTACTCCCTCAACCATAAATGAGCCCCTCAAAGCACCTACGTGGGGACCTCCCCTTTTATAGGTGTGGCGGAGGTCCCCCAAGGTGAAAGTGTTTTATCTATCAGTGATTGTTTGAAGTACATTAAAACCTTACCACATGGGTACATTCTGACCCAAAATCCCATCCCAACTATCATTCCTTCAAAAAGAGTAACTCAAATTCCAACGATCTGATAGGAGAGTATACCATATTTCCTAATTTTGAATGTGTCAAAGCTATTCCAAAACTATCCTCAAATTCCTTCTGACCCTCGAAACATTTTTAAACTGATTGGTCAAATATTAGGGGGATTGCTTTTCTCTTTACCCCAGCGCTTCTGATAAAGTTCATAAAATAAAAATTTTATAGTAGCGTTTATATTTATTTTATTAAGAACCTTTGTGGGATTCATCATAAGAAGCACCAGTGAGCACAAGAAAGGTGGATTCCTACAAAACGGTGCTCACTACAGGGGACCCCTGTACATGTCAAAAATCGTCAAAAATCGGAGGCTTCAAACATGAGTAACCCTCCCACCTTTCCTCTTCACATTGAATCACGTCAAGTTGCTCTGGAAAAGCAACTAGCACGCGCACTATCCTGTCTCAAAGAGCTTGAGCGGCGTTCAATAACCATGTTTTACATATAATTTCATCCCTGGAGAAGGGAGCATTGCTACTTTCTTGTATGTTTATGAAGCTGCCAAGTGTGACACAACGGATAAGCATAAAGTGTAACACATCCTTCCTTATTTAATCCGTCTAGCACAAGATATGATAATTCCTTACATAAACCCTTTGCACACCTGGGCAGAGGTGAAAGAGGCTCTTCTAGCTGAATTTGGATCAAATCAGAGTCTACACAGGGAAAAACAGGCCTTTATACGCCTTTGTATGTTTGAAAGTGAATCAACCATTACCTTTTTTGATCAATTTATTCTCGCTTCACAAAGTTTGTCCAACTCTATTATGCTTACCCTAGATGATGCTATTGTCGCCCTGTTAACTGCGCTAGCCTCTCAACCCTCTCTAGCCAGAAAATATCTAAGTAAAATGCAATTTCAAAAAATCCGTGACCTTAAAAAGGTTTTGTTAGAAGTGGCCAACTTCTGATTATATGCTAACTCAAATGACGCTGAGGTGAAACCTTCCACATTACCATTGAGGAGCTTCCGCCTATTTAACAAAGGAAATTGAGCTTACCTGTGACCCTCCTCCCTACTAAACCTGATCCCTCAATGCGATTTAAAAAGGTTATCAATACTTCTTATGTATCAAAGCCTGTAAGGTAGTAACAACCATACGCTCGCACATGCTCTCTAAAGCTGCTGTGCCTACCCCACCAGCTAAGCTGGTAAATGAGCTCCCTAAGGCTATTCAATCACGTGTGGCCATCTCTCCTACCTCCATCACGGCCTTGCCAGTTGTGAAATACCCTTGGGGCAAATCTGAGGGGGTTACGACGACATTAGTAACTATATATTGGGAGCCCCCACAGAGGTTAAGGTTCCTGATCAATTGAACGCTGGAGGATTAGATTAGACCAACATACCTGAGGAAACATACCTCAGCCAAATTCTAGGGTTTCTCAAAGTTATTGACAGTGCCAGCGATGGGTCACTTCATATATAACTTGATTCGACTTATTCAACGGGTCCATACCATGAAATGCATCCTGGATAAATACCCCGTGACTGCTCAAAAGCTTACCTCCACTTTCCGGCTCAAGGAAGTCTTACCCTTGTCACCTAACATTGGAGGAACACTCATTAAAGTTGAGGTGGTCATATAAAAAGTCTAAATACTGGCCCTTTTGGACACTGGCTCCCCAATCAACGTAATCTCCTCTAAGATTATTAAGAGGAAAAAGCTACCGCCTGACTTGGAGTACACGTAAGAATTTGAAACCGCTGGCCTCAACAATACCCGTGCTATTGGTGAATACTCTTCCCTTCCCATTTAAATTGAAAAGCTTATCCTATCAGCCCCTGCTGTGGCTTTGGACAAAAATGCATATGATATGCTCATCGGCACTCAATTTATGATTGAGTATGAAGGAATAATCAACCTGAAGCAAAAAGTCCTCTAATTACTCAACTACGAAGTCCCTTTGTTCTTATTCAATAAAGAACCCAGCAAGCATGAATGATCTTGCTATGTTGAATATCCCTTTTCAGCTATAACTTTGCCTTATTCCACTTCTGGGAGTAACATAAAAAATTCCTGAAACAGTGGATGCTAAAGAGGGTAGGCCGTTCCATGCTTCAGACGAGGTCTTGATTAAGCCTGGTGAACAAAGTTTAGCAACGCTAAAATCACACTACAAACCCCACACTATTGCTTGTTACACCTCGTAAGTATTAAGGGCGTTAGCCCCTTGGAGCCTCATGTATTTCCTAGGATACTAGAACCATTGTATAAGAGGCTAATTACCATTCTACTGGAAAACTTCACCAGGAAGGACAAGATCATATGGAAACACAAGGAGATTGGCAGAGGCTTCTTACTCTCAGTAGAGGACATCGAACATATCCACTCTGTTGGCTCTATGGTGTATTTGGGTTTACCCATGGACAATATCGTGTGCACTTTGCTAATGTTCATATTTCGGATAATCTGACCCCAGAGGAGTTGGTAAAAAGTTCATACCCTATTAGACAAATACAGTGACATATTCTCCAAAATGGATACTGACTATGGCCACATGAAGGGCTGGTGCTATTTCATTGACGTGGGTGATGCCCGGCCTATAAAGTCCAAACCTTATTGCAAGTCCAAGGTGGAGGAACAACAAATGAGGACGGAGCTCCAGCAGTTATTAAACGTAAGTTTCTCATTCCTTCACAAAGCCCTTGGTCTTCACCCCTTTTACTAATAAAAAACGGAGGTCATCAGATAGTCATGGATTACAATAGGTTAAATACCCTCACTAAGAAGGACACCTATCCTATCCCTCTCATTGATGACGCCCTGGCCCAACTCTCTGGCTCTATCTTCTCTGCCATGGAATTGGCCAGTGGCTATTAGCAAATGGACCTTTCTCCTCAAGATCATGAGAAATGCGCTCTTATATGTAGTGAAGGTCTCTTTCAACCCACACAATTACCCCAAGGGTTGTGCAATACACCTGTCTCTTTTCAGCATACGATGGATCACATCTTGCAGGATCTCAAGTTAATTAGTGTCATCATTTATGGTGATGACATCAAGGTGTTCTCAAAAACCTTCAATGAACATCTTGATCACTTGAAGGAGGTGTTTCAACGGTTACATAAATCTAATTTTAAGTTGAAGCCTTTAAAGTGTACCTTCTTCCAAAGGAAATTGGATTTCCAGGACCACTCCATTTCCCAAGAAGGAATTCAGCCCATGTAGAACGAGGTTGAGGCTATCTCAAAAATGCCACCCCCTAAAAATCTATAGGATATTTAGGTATTTCAGGGATGATGGGGTACTACCCATCAGTTCATCCCTAAGTTCACCCAACTCAGTGAGCCCCTTGTCCGGCTATTAACCAAGAACACCCCTTTCTATCGGGGTGCTGAACAAAAGGCCACTTTTAAAACAATAAAGCAACTTCTACAACAACGTCCTATCCTATGGCACCCAGATTATAATAAACCTTTCATCTTATTCACTGACGCCTCGGACTATGTCATTGAGGCCATCTTAGCCCAATTAGATGAACACAGTGTAGATCATCCTGTATCCTATCTTAGTAAGATGCTGTCAAAGGTGGAACGCAACTACAGTGTAACGGAGAAGGAGTGCCTTGCTGTTCTGTTAGCTGTGAAGCAATACCACCCTTTTCTATATAAAACACCTTCACTGTTGTTACAGACCACGCATCCCTTATGTGGTTGCAGAACATGAAAAATCCTACTACTCAGCTAGCTCGCTTGGCTCTAATGCTCCAGATGTATGACATGAAAATCGAACACCATGCTGGAACCCATCACTTGAATGTTGATGGGTTAACTCGGCTACCAGTCCTTCACTTGGATAATAGTGAGGCGGAGAGGTTACATGATCTCTTAATGACCCCAAATGACTGGGAGGATAAGGATGAGCTTGTACAGAAAATGTTAGCATGACACTCCTGTAATACCAAAGTGGATAACAGAAAGTTGTATAAGCATGTGGTTACAAACTGGCTATCGTAACTTCAACCCTGGGAATGGTACCTGCTATCTTAGAAGCTCATATCACCCTAGGTCATGGAGGGACAAAGAAAACTTAAGAGTAGATTAATGATTGGGTTTATTTGGATGTTATGATTGAATCTAGAGTTGACGTCTTTGAAGCCTGAAATATGTGTAAGAAGCAATCCAGTTTCAAGACTAGATACTAGTATGAACCAGCTACCCCTCAATAACCATTCCACACCATCACTTTGGATGTAGTAGATCCTCTTCCTCAGTCTACTAGTGGAAACAATTTATCTTAATTGCTATTGAGCACTTCACTAAGTGGGTAGAAGCCGTGGATCTCCCTGCCCAAACGGCCAAGCCACCGCCACCTTTTTACATCAACACATTTTCACACGTCACGTCTGCCCCAAGTACTACTCTGTGATAATGGTAATATTTTCACCTCCAGAGTAGTCAAAATACTGACTACATCTATGGGATCACAACAACTCTTCTCAGCCCGTACAACACCTCCACCAATGGGACCATGGAAAGAGCAAATGGATCCTTGGTTTCCATATTTTGTAAAATGGCCTCCTCTGACCCTCTTCACTGGGATTAATATCTACCCAGTGCCTGTTGTAATTTGGCGGAATCCTTGAGATATGCCTTAGGGGATTTTGCACAGGGTTTAGCCCACTGAGCAATAGGACCAATGATATGACAATTGTGGCCCTTGGAAAAACGAAATAAACTCAATTTAAAAAATATGGAGCACTTGCTCATGTTACACTATTATTTAATATAATAAAACACAGCAGATTCTTCTTGTTTTGCTCGCTCTACCCTATTAACAACCTTCTTCTTCTTAATTGCCCATCTTGATTATATATAGTGGCTTCAGATGATACCACTCTCATAGCTTGGACTATTCAGATCCACCAATTCTCCTAATTTCAGCTTGTTATTATTTAGTTCTCTATTGCCTAAATTGTAAGCGATTTAATTAGTATTCATCAAATTTTGACATTGCCCTATCGCCTTATTTATAGGCGATCTAATAATAAACCTGTTATATCCAAGTATTGCCTCATCTCGAGGCACTTGAATAATTGTAACTGATATCATTTTGGCGGATTCTTCCCAAGCCGCCCTAACTGTCCTAAGATTATCACCCATTCATATCAGAATCGCGACATTACCCCCTCCTTGACTGGATGATAAGGCTCGTATTGCTTGTATGGTCAGAGGACTTCGCGTGTACTCAGTAAATGATTTGACCACTTGCAGGGTCTTTGATGGTATACATGTTGACCCCAGTTTTCTCTATAGCTTTGAACGGACAATCCAAATACTGGCCAGCTTGTGTTTACACCTAAGTCCATGTTGGTTATAGAAGAGAACCATATCACCTTTTTTGAACTGTGCCAACCCACTATGATGTACCTGATCAGCGGCCTGATTACTGATCTTTTTGGCTAAGCTGGAGGAATATGCTTCAGTTTGCAGTTTGATCAGAATGTTTGTGAGGTTAATCAAATAGCGGTGGGTGTACATTCCACCAGTGTCTTCTACACATGAGTAAAGTAACGCCAGAAGAGCCAAGTTCAGCTGTATAGTAATTGGAAGGGACTCTTCCCCGTGGCAGAATGATAACTAATGTTATAGGAAAATATGGCAGTGGAAAGGAGGGAGCTCCAATAAGAAGGTCGATCCATTACTAATTTTCATAGGATGTTCACCAGAGTCCCATTCACCCATTCAACCTTTCCATTAGATTCAGGGTGGTATGGGGCTGTCAGAACCCCACGGATTCCCATAAGCTCATTCAGTTTGGGGAGGATGTGCAAGGTGAAGTTGGTTCCGTTATCAGTGAGAATAAACTGAGGGCATCCATGTCACTGAATAATGCATTCCATTCCAAACTTGGCCACTGTAACTTCCCCCAAATCTCATATTGTCCTCACTTTGACACACCAGGTCAAGTGATTAATAGCCACAAGAATGTACTTACAATGGTTAGCTCCTGTTGGCAAGGAACCAGTGATATCAAGGGAAACTGTATGCCAAGCAAAATGTGGTTTCACTACCTGATACAAAGTCTTATGGCGAAATGGCTTCTCCACTTGTCTGGATGGCAACAGGTAATGGTTTTGAGCACATCAAAGTTCATACTTTCCCAATAGTAATGAGGGTGCAACAACTCCATTTTCTTGCGCACCCCACCATGTCCGACTGCCTTATGGGCGCTCATAATAATTCCTGGCCGTGCTGAGGGTCTCAGAAAATTCACCTTAGAATCGCCGATCTGCTTGTACAGTTCCCCATTCCATTGGAAGGTATTTGTTCGCAATTCATTCAACGCTTTAATCACTTGGGGTGGTTCATTTTCATACTTTCCACTGAGCATTTTGTCAAACATTATGTCACTTAAATCTTCTGTAACTGCAATTGTTGGCAATCTTGATAAGCAATCAGCGTTTTGGTGTTTTTCTCCAGGTTGATGAAAAATTTCAAAGTCATAAGCTTGCAGATTAAGAGCCCATCAGGCTAGCCACCCATCAGGCTCTCTCAAATTCTGCAACCAGCACAACAATGCATGATTTGTTACAGCCTTAAACTTTACTCTATGCAAGTAAACTCAAAACTGTTTATATGCATATATCACTGCTAAGCACTCTCACTCAGTTACAGTGTAATTTCATTCATGACAATTCAAGCTATGACTGCAGTATGCTACGGAGTGCTCCTCCCCCTCATTGTCCTTCTGAGACAGGACTGCCCCAACAGCGGAAAGTGATGCATCCATCTGCACTATAAATTCCTTATTGAAATTAGGGTAATGCAACATGTGCGCGCTTATTTAGCGCTGTTTGAAGTGTATCAAAGGCACATTGGCGCCGTTACATCCAGTCAAACATGGCATCTTTCTTTATTAGCTCAAACAGCGGACCTCCAATGCAACTGAAATTGGGTATGAAGTGGCGTTAATAACCCACCATCCCCAAAAACACCTGAATGTCCCTCTTACTAACTGGATTAGTCATCTTATGGATAGCCTCCACCTTGGCGGGTTAAGGTCTTAGCCCATTCGCATATACCACAGAACTGAGGTACTTCAGCTGATCCTTGAAGAAGTGGCATTTCTGGGGCTTGATCTTAATATTGGCCTCATCCAGTCGGTATAAATACCTCTTCCAAATGGGTAAGGTGTTCAGTAAACGTGTGAGAGAAGATGTTAATATTGTCAAGATACATAAGAACACATGACAGCTTCAGATCACCCAGTATGGTGTCCATTGCTTCTTGAAATGTAGCTGAAGCGTTACATAGCCCTTGCAGCATGCATGTTCGCTGGAAAAGCCCTTTAGATGTGGTTATGGCGCATTTTTTTTGTTCCACCACAGGCAACTAAAATTGCCGATATCTGGATATCAAATCCATTGCCGAGAAGTAGCGAGCTCCACCTAACTGATCCAGCACATCATCAATCCGTGGCAGGGGCTATGAGTCTTTTTTGGTGATACTATTGAGCTTCCAGTAGTCAATTACTACACAATTAGTACCATACTTACTTTAACAATTTGGACAGGCGAAGCCCATGAGCTCTTAGATGGTTTGAGCATTCCCTGCTCTAGCAGCTTGTCAATCTCCTTAGTGACAAATTCTTCAGATGCCCTTGATTGGCGGATTGGCTGAGACCAGATGGGGGGATGATCCCCCAGTGTCCAGCCAATGAACAACCCCCAAGCGCACCCTAAATCATGATCATTGACAGCAAAAATCTCTTTGTATTTTTAAAATAAAGCTTCTGCCTGATCCTTCTGGTCTTCCATTAACTTTATTAAATTCTACTGTGATACAACTGCTATTACAGAGAGATGTGGTTTGATGGGCAGACCAAATTCATCCAGAGACTCAAACTCATGTACCTGGTTGACCTCCCCAACTGAGCTCAAATGTAGATACACTATAATCTGATGCTAGCGTATTTGAATTGGTATTTTCTGAAGATTGGCTATCAATACCTTAATCTCCCATGGCCTGGAAGTATGCTGCCTAGAGCTACATGGGGCTCAAGCTGCGATTGCTGATAAGGCCAATGATCTCCCCATAGAGAACCGCTGGCACTTCCACCTCTAACTCAGTGTCTACTATTACTTGATGTCCAGAGTGAATGGATATAGCTCCAGCTGCTCTAAGCGGTAGGCCCTAATATTCATATATCTGATGGGGAAGGGCCTGAGTTTTCCCTTTTAATCAATGATAGCGCACTGGAATCACCCCATCGCTGTAAGCAAGTTTGATTTGTTCCATATGCACTGAGCCCTTTGGCACTCCGCTCGGCGGTGCAATAAATTGAAATTCGTTGTGCCAAAATGGCTAGGGTCTCTTCCACCATGTCAACAACCCCATAGTGTCGCATTAAAGAAGTCCTAATCAACAGATCATAGTTGCTATTTGGTAATACTACCACTGGAGCCACAACAACAATGGATCCATACACCACAAAGGAAGCGCGCTATACGCTCCCTCAGAGACTGTGGTTTTTGGTTCAGCGATCTCATACACCAACCAGTGGTCTATGTTAGGTTTTAAAGACAACTTTGCCACCAACATAGTGGAGATTATGTTAACAGGAGCGCCTGTATTAAATATTGCTTGTACTCAGGTTTTGGCTACCACAACGTCACAGTAAATGCATTCCAAGTAAGATGAATGCCAGCTATTTACTACATGTACATTCAAAGGTTCACGTTTTCCCAGGAAATCTATTTTACCTGAAGCAACTTTAGGGTATCCTGTTATAATAGCGTCCACTGGAAAGGCAACCTCTAATCCTCTTAGAGACAACACATCTGCGAACGGTTTTAGCTGGTCTAACGGATTTTGGGCAAACATTTGACAAGCGTAAAGCTTTGGTTGCTCTGGAAACCCTGTGTCAGCTGTTTCTTTGACTTGTGCTTGAGTCAACACATTTCTTCCCCCAACTTGCTATTGGTAGAGGAAAGTATTGTCATACTGGGATGCTTCTGCTGCAATCAATAAAGTAGATTTAGGTGGAACGTATGAATTCAAGATAGCGGAAGTAAAGAGTCCCATCTCTACTCCGCTCTGACTTTTCCCCGATATCTTTGATCCTGTCGTACATAAGGGATCCGTCAATTGGGGCACCATCATCCCATGTGCCCAGTGCAAACGCAATTAAAACAACTTACTCCATAGGGACTATGTCTGTGCATAATATAAGTTGTCCCACTTGGAAGCTTATTCTGAAAGATGATCAGCGTAACCAGACCCACATTGGTAGAATGCCTGCTGTCAATCAGAGTAGTTTGGGCTAAAGCAGTAGTTGGTCAGTTGTCACTCAGAAGTTATGGGACAGATGTTGAACTGCGGTGAGCAACCTGGTGGAATCTGCATCGACTGGTTGATTCCCCCACATGGAAAGGGTTGGCCACGGCAACATTGTGAATCTGCTCAATATTGGGTGGAGGGAAAGTTACATCTAAGTAACATACAAACTGAACAAGTTTAAAAAGAGGTACATCATCCTCCAACAATGGGGCCATGACATTTTTAAAGCTCAGGGTATGTCTTCACTTCAAAGGACATTGCGATTCATAAATCAACTTCGGATAAAATTCCTGCCCTGATCAACACATGAGCTTCTGCTGTAAATCACTCAGCAAATGCGGTGATGGTTTCATTTTGCTGAAACTCAATGTTCAAGATCTCAGCTTTCCACTGCGACATCTTTGCAGTTCCGCTGAACAGCTGCAGAACTGTCTCCTTGACTTCTTGGTATGTATTGGAACTATCTGGAAGGTAACAAACAGCTTGATCAGCACTTCTGACATCCAAGGTGGAGATCAACAGTTTTTCCCTTAGCCAGTCCAAGGCTCCTTCAGTTGCAAACTCAAATAATCAAAAGAACCCATGAATATTTTCTTCGTTATCAAATGGCGGCAGCTTATCACCGCAAACTTCCTGGAGCAGCTCATCATGTCTTTTGAGCACAGTGTCCAATGCAAGTTTCACCTCCTCATATGCAACGGCCTTATTGTGTCATGCATATTCCTTATCAATGCAACTTGGATCCGACATAGCAGGCGACTGAGTTTTTATTATTTTATAACTGATCAATGGGCCCCCGTAGTGAGCACCACTGTTGTAATTTGGCGAAATCCTTGAGATACGCTGTAAGGGATTTTGCACAGGGTTTAACCCACTGAGCAATAGGACCAACATTAAGATGTTTGTGGTTCTTGGAAACAACGAAAAAAACTTAATTTAGTAGATATGGAGCACTTGCTCCTGTTACATTATTTCATTTTATAATAAAACACAGTAGATTCTCCCTGTTTTGCTCGATATATCCTATCAACAACCTTCTTCTTCTTCTTAATTTCCCATCTCACTTATATACAGCAGCTTCGGACAATACCACCTTCATAGATTGGACTATTCAGTTCCATCGATTCTCCTCGTTTCAGCTTGTTATTCTTTAGCCTTCTATAGCCTAATTTGTAGCCGATTTAATTCATATTTGTTGAATGTTGACATCAACCTATCGCCTTATGTAGAGGCAATCCAATAATAAACCCATTATATCTTATTATCGCCTCATCTTGAGGCACTCACATAATTGTAACTGATATCAATTCGGCAGATTCTTCCCAAACTGCCCTAACTGTCCCAAGATTATCATCAAGTCATATCGGAATCATGACAATGCCCTTATATCTTACCAAATTAGTTATCACCAGGTTTTAAAAATGCCCCCTTTATATGTCTTGTATGGGCGTGAACCAGGAATACCCGCTCTCTTAGTTAAAGATGTATTCTCATCTAGTGTTGAGGAGCCCAAAAAAGTTATGAGAAGATTGGTTCAATGCATCATCTAACACCAATCTGAAGCTATGCCCAATCTGGAAAAACTGTGACTAAAGAAGGGCTGGCTGCCAATGAGCTCTGAAACCCCTTACCTACCCTCCAAGTATCTGACATGGTATCATACTACTATAACCATATTATCCCTAGAAACGGTAAACTTGGATTAATCTGGGAGGGTCCCTTCACCACACCTACAAAAGAGGCAATGAGTACTCTTTAAAGTCTTTTACTACAAGAATCACCATCAATTAAGTACACGGCTGTTTCCTCTGTCCTTATTTTCCCCACAACATTCTTGAGGGGGTGATGTCAGACATTTGACCTCTCATCTGCAGAGGTAGAATGTCATGGGTTGAAATTTGCCCAAACGGTTGATGTTGGCCATTTAAAAGTTTGTGATTATCCAAAAAGCGATTTAATTAAGAATAATGATGATTTTGAGGATATTGGCCAAAAGACCCTGGATGATTCTTGGTGGAACCCCATTAATTGGGGTAACACCATTTTGAAATCTGCACAGGCGCCAGACATAAAATCAAATGGTCAGATTACTCCAACCACATAACAGACTTCAGGGCAACCAGCGGAAGGTTCTCTCTCAACCATATTCAAGCCCCTCAAAGAACCTATGTGGGGATCCCCCCATTTTATAGGCGTGGCGGAGGTCCCCCAAGGTGAAAGTAACTTATCTAATGGTGATTGTATGAAGTACATCAAAACCTTACTGCATGGGTACATTCTGCCCAAAACCCATCCCAACTATCATTTCTCTAAAAAGAGTAAATCAAATTCCCATGATTTGATAGGATAGTATACCATATTTCCTAATTCAGGATGCATCAAAGCTATTCTGAAACTATCCTCAAAATCTTTATGACCCTCAAATAGTTAAAATACTGATTGGTCAAATATTGAGAAGGATTGCTTTTCTCTTTACCCTGGCGCATGTAATAAAATATATAGATCAAAATTTTATAGTAGCGTTTATATTCATTTTATTAAAAACCTTTGTGGGATCCAGCTGCAGAAGCACCAGTGAGCATAAGAAAGCTAATTCTTACAAGAGTTATTTCAATTTCATCAGGAGCAGACAATATGAAACAACCTGATTTACTGGACCTAGAGCTATTTGGTTGAGGCAATTGAGTTTCGTCAGCAGAGGGAGCCTCATGCCCTATGATGACTGATCTTTTGCTGCCTTATTTTGACAAAGTTTGTGGCAGAATTTAATGATGTGGCCATTTTTCTTGCAATAGTTGCAAAATAACTCAGGTGTAGGAAAGTCAGGGGGCGTAGCTGCCAACACTTTAGGCTGAGGCTTATTATTAGGATGGAGTGGCTCATTAGGTCTGAACATATCAGCAGGATTTTTCAAGATAGCTTCTTTGATATTCAGAAGAGACATAAGGGTGAATTTCACCGCTTTAATATAAAGTAGGATATAAGGCATATTGTTGAATGCCAAAAAAGAGGCGGTTATAGCATTGTCCAGTGTAAGATAAATCCATGCAACCAAAGTCTGAGCCTTGAGATACAATCAATGAGAAAACTATTTAATGATTTGCCCAAATTAAGACTGATTCCCATAAATGTCTGTTTCTAGTTAATAATGTTAAGTTGCTCCCAAACTCCATAAGAAGAGCAGACTTGGCGTTCTTTTAGGTATGGCAGTTCATTAGTTGAGGTACCATGATGTCCTGAGCTACGTAGCCAAGACAATATGTCAAGTGATTGAGTTGTTGGTTATTGGTGTCTTCTTACATTACACTTTTGTAACGATACAGGAAAAAGAATATGCTCCATTCTCCTAGGACGTACTTTTCTTTGATGAAGGTTTAAACGTGCTATTTGAGGGGGTTGGAGGCCAAAATGACATGAACTAACACTGGGGGTGCTTCTTCTCCCAAAGAAAAAATAATATTTTTAGAATATTTGTAAGATGAGATCCACTTGACTTTGTAGGTCATTGATATACTTAATGACTACATCTACTCATTAAAAAGGGCTGATGGGAGATTTTGTGGCAAAGAGATGGGTTATTTTTTAATTTTCACTCTTTAAACAGGAAGTCATATCTCAAAGTTCAAGGTATTGTTGCTTGGTGGTGAGCATTTATTGCTACAAGGCTTATACCAAGGCAAATAAAGTAGTTAAGTTTTAAAAGGTTCATGAAGAGCATCCAGAGAAACTTCAGGAAGGAGAGGTACTCCATCCTAAGTGTGTTGAGCTCCTTGAGCTATGCATCCTAGTTTACATTGCAATTTTTATATTTGCTGTAATGAATGGTGTTGATCTTCAGAGATTTTAGGATCAGCACTAGTTCCAGAGACCATGGTGTCCCGGTGGCCCAGGGGGTCCAGGGGCCACATCAGCTAGTAAGACTGTTGCAACTAGGGATTCTGGGTTCACCATATGTCAAAATTTTAACCAGATGAATTCTGTAGGAATCCTGCCTGGTTGAGATCGCTGGTGCTTATGCCGTTGTGTCACACAAAAGCTTTTTAAAAATTTTAAATAAACACTGATAAGAACTTGATTTTTATAAGGTTTATATTAAGAGCGCGGGGTAGTAACTGAAAAATGATCCTTCTCAATGCTCAACAAATCTGTATTTATACTAAATACAGGGTCGGAGGGAATTTGATGATAGTTTCAGAATAGCTTCACTGCATTCCAAATTAGGAAATATAGTATGCTCTCCTGTCAGATTGAGGTAATTTGAGCTACTCTTTTGGTCAGAGTGATAGTGGGAACGGGGGTTTTGGCGCAGAATGTACCCATGCAGTAATGTTTCAATGTACTCTAACCAATCACCACTGACTAAAATACTTTCACCTCATAGACCTTTCCCATGCCTATAAAATGGGGTTGGTCCCCGCATAAGTGCCTTGGAGGACCTGATGGTAGTTGGGAGCGTACCTTCCAATGGTTGCCCCATGGTCTATCGTGGGATTGGAGAAATATGATTGCTAGATTTTTTATTAGTTGCCCATGCAGGTTTTGAACCAGTGTTAACCCAATTAACGGGATTCCACCAAGAATTGGCCAGGGTCTTTTGGCTGATATTCTTTACATTTTCATTAAATTTGCTCTTAGTGGAATTTGAGAATCACAAATGGCCGACATTTCCTCTTTTTGGCTGAATTTGATCTAAAACATTCTGATTTTTCATCTGCAAGGGCAAATGTCCGCGTCACCTCCCTCAAGAATGTTGGGGTGAGTAGAGCCATAAAAAACGGCCATGTACACAATTAATGGTGACACCAGTAGCTAGAGATTTGATAAAGTACATGTTACTCTCTTGTAAGTGATGGTGAAGGGACCCTCCCAGATTAATCCAATATTACTGCTTCTAGGAGTACTGCAATTAAGGTAGTACAAAACCATGTTGGACACTTGGAATGTAGGTAGGGGGTTTGGAACTCATTAGCAGCCTGCCCTTCTTTTGTCACTGTCTTTGCTAAATTGGTCATAGCTTCAGATTGGAGTTGGATTATGCGCTTAGCCAATCTTCTCATGACTTTTTCAGGTTCCTCAACTCTAGAAGAGAATACATACTTAGCTAAGAGGGCAGGTGTTAACTTTTGGCGGATATGACTTGCTTCGCTGAACTAATTGCACAGGGTTTAGCCCACTGAGGAATGGCCAAAAGATATGGAGATTTTTGGTCCCCCAAATAAATGTACTAAACTTTATAAAATATGAGGCAATTGCCCCAACTACGCTACTTTATTTAATATGATATAACCAGTAGACCCTCTCTGCTTACACACACTCTCTTTTTTAAAAACCTCTTCAACTTATCTATCCCACTCAACCCTTAACCCTCAGTATTCTTCAATGGATTTGACACATTTCTCTTAGTCAATCTCTATTTGCTATCAATGTAGAGTTCATTTGATCACTGAGGCTATAATAGAAATTTCTCAATTTGCCAAACCCTAATTGATTCAATCGTTTCACCTTGCATTGCTCTAACCTATTACTCGCTCTTGGAGCTTGCTTCACATCTAAATTATAATCCGCCGGAACAATAGCTTATCATCCAGTCATATCTAGATATTGACATTACCCCATGACTGGATGATAAGCGCCTATTGCTTGTAGGGCCAGAGCAACTTCATTTGTACTCGGTTGATTATCTGACCACCCGCGGGTTCCTTAATGGTGTAGGCGTCAACCCCAGTCTTCTCAATGATCTCCAATGGTCCACTTTATATACTGGCAAGCTTGTTCCTTTTTCTGAACTCATGTTGATCGGGAAACAGGACCAATTACCCTACCCCAAATTGTGGAAGACTGCTGCGTCTACCTTGGTCAGCTGCATGATCCTGAATCTTCTTGGCAAGACTAGTGGAATATGCCTCAGTTTGGAGTTTAATCAACATGTCTGTTAAGGTAGACAAATAGCGGTGGGGATCAACTCCGCCAGTACCTCCACACAGGAGTAAAGCAATGCAGGCAGTGCTGGATGTCATCCATAGAGCAATTGAAATGGACTCTTACCAGTTGCAGAGTGGTAGCTGATTTTGTATGCAAAGACAGCGGTAGATAAAAGGATGCTCTAGTCTGATGGATGCTCTTTTACAAGCTTGCATAGAATAATTACCAAGGTCCAATGACCCGTTCCACCATACCGTTAGAAACAGGGTGGTCTGGGGTAGTTAAGACCCCGCGGATTGCCATGAGCTCGTTCAACTTGGCCAATATATGTGATGTGAATTTGGTCCCATTGTCCATTAGAATAATTTGTGGACAACTATGGCTCTGTACGACACACTCCATGATGAACTTGGCGGTAGTGATAGCCCCCAAATCAATGATAGCCCTTGCTTTCACCCATTTTGTCAAATGGTTGATGGCAACTATTATATGTTTGGAGCAGTTCGCGCCCGTTGGCAGAGGCCCCATCACGTCTAGCAAAACAGTATGCCATTTAAACCAAGGCTTAACTAGCTGGTAGGTGGTCTTCCAGTGGAATGGCTTCTCCACTTGGCACTGATGGCAACAACCAACCGTCTCAAGCACATCATAGTGTATACTCTCCCAATAGTAGAGGTGTCACAAGAACTCCAGTATCTTTTTCAACCCTCCATGACCTACCACTCTATGAGCACCCATAATTATTGCAGGCCTGGCAGAGGGTTTTAGAAAACTGAGTGTCAATTCCCCAATCTGCTTATATAATTCCCAGTTGCGCAAGAAGGTATCCTAGCTTTTTCTTTCCTGTTACTGTCACTTTTAAGAACATGATTCTACACAATTTATACAAGATTGATAATCAACCAGGAAATATGAGCAAATTTGTCCGCAACAACACCAGTTGGGCGAAAGTGGCCAGCGCAAAAGGCCTGAAGCCCTCCCAACCCACCGGGGAAAAACGCCCCAGTGGAATGTTGAAACACCCTCCCACCAAAAAGGGTGAGCACAGTGCCGCACCTGGAGTTTTGCAATTTCTGCAAAAAATGGGCGCATATACTAAAATAGAACACTCCCAACCCCTGTCCTCCCTTGAGCACAGCCTTAGAATTATGGTCGGCGATACTTCCCTCAAATCATGGGAAAAAATGGGGGAGGCCTTCTCCGCAACTTTCCTGAACACCATCTCAGTAACTTATAAAAAATTACATAGAGGATGGG